>VZTO01011817.1:62499-80473 GCA_013400615.1 Syrrhaptes paradoxus
TATATAGTATTATTTCCAATATTATTGTAGTTTAGTTATTAAATTGTCCTTATCTCAACCCACGAGTCCTCTTTGCCATTTACCTCTTTAATTCTCTCCCCTATCATTGGGTGGGGGCAGGGACTGTGTGAGCGGGTGTGTGTGGTTTGTCCCCCAGCCAAGGGCCAACCTGCCACAATCATTGACGTCAAATCCTCTCTGAAACGTCACTGTTTTCTATTTATTCTTTCATATATTTTGATCCTTGGTTTATTTTCACAAATATGTAAATAAATAAATCAAAACCTTGTTAAAACACAGAACTTAAAAATTACTGGCCCTGATGTATCACAGCTGCTTAATGACAGAGAATTTTTCGGGTTGCTTGATTATTATTACAGAATTTTTCTTTCATCTGTCATAAAGCTTCTCCCGCTCTACCTGACTAAAAAGCTTCCACTTCTCTTTTAACACCAGCTACTGTTATGATTACAATGCTACTTCATTTTCTGGACCACTCCATTTTGCAGACAATTTAACAGATATTTCCTCTGAAACATGAAGGCCAAAAATAAACAGATTCAAGTTAAAAAATGCAAATACGACACTAGTTTTTGAAGCCAGGAGGCCAAACACTAGCCTGGAAGAGGAGGAGAGAGCGGAGAGCTAGAGGAGGAAGGTCTCCATCTCACAGCACTCTCTCCTCACACGCTGTTGACTTCTGAGCATGACTAGATTTGCCTTGATATTATCAGAGTGAAAAGCCAGAGGAAACCTCCTACTTCTCAGGGTGGGGAAGGATGGGATATGATGTATACTGAAAGGGATTTCATATAAACCTAGTCACCAGGATGTGCTTTCAAAGTTTTGGACTTTAAGCTTCTGAACATAAGCTTTCCATTCAAATACTGTAAGAGAATAATTCAATCAGCTACCTGTAGAATATACCATGAAAAATAAATCTGTTGAACTTGGACAAGATGACTCTCAGTGTCCCTTTTGACCATATTGTCTGTGATACACCACCATAATGATATATGGCCATATATCATTAGCCAAGGACATAGCTGGGTAAAGTAATAAAGTAACTGTTGTATTCTTCTTAAAACATTTGTAGAATCAAAGACACATCCAGGCACAAATTCTTACAAAAATTTTCAAAAGTTCTCACAACTTTTAAGAAATTCGAACTAACGTTTTACTGACAAATTAGATATATGTAAACTCTTCATAAACAGGTCTAGAATTTACAGGTAGTTGCAAGAGCTCAGACACCTGAAGGTCTTTTTTTCAGAAATTTCTGAGATTTCTGGATGGAAGTAGCCATTCAGGTTGCACAGAGGTGCTGTGGTGCATCATTCAGTTACACCAGGCTTTATGCCTTGGATATGCTGGGGTGGATCTCCTGCGTCCCCAGCACTGCATTTGAGAAATCAGACACATGCCAAATGTATCTGACTTGCTGTATGCAAGTAGAATAGATGTGTGGCTTCTGAGAGGGTGTGTATTTTAAGAAACCCTGGACAGAAACATGAGAGTCCATGCAGTGCATTAAGACTTCAAACACAAGCTGGATGTCCACTCGGTTCTGTGTCTTCATTAGTTTCCTTCACTAGTTTCTTCATCAGAATTTTGCTTTTTTGGCTTTGCTGCTCTCTTTTGCATGCTCTTTTCTAAACAGAATGCAAATACTGAGTTCAACTTAAATTCTTCAAAAAACCCCCAACATTTAAAACCATTCAAGATTAGACAGATCAAGTTCTTAAAATCCCACATTGTGTAAAAAATATTTAGAAGAAGACAAGCAAATGAGGAAGAGAGAAGCTCATGCATCTCTAAGTGCAAATATAATCAAAATTATTTTGCAAAAGGAAGAGGTGAATAAGAAGAGATTCCCTAGAAACTTTCATAAACTCCTTTGTCACAGCAAAAGTACATTACAGTCTCAGTGGGATCCTGGCCAGAGACTTCTGACACATTACAGCACCAAGAAGGCTTGCTCTTGTAGATGGTTAGCATTTTCCCAGAACAGCTAGTAGAAGCTCACAGCATACTGAAACAGCTATGAAGTTCTCACTCACATGGCAGGAGTCCCAGGGCTCAGGAGTTTTTTCGTTTTCTTTTTTTTTGTTTAGAGCCTTTTGGTCAGTGTGGTGTGATTTTTAAATTGATAGTCTAAATATCTTGAGGGAAAAGCACTTATTCATTAGCTCACATATTTCTCAAAAATTATAAAGAAGTTCCTGGCATCCAGTTTAAGTAAGCAAGCAAGTTTATCTGACAACAGCACTCACATCCACCTCCATCACACCGTACATATGCACAAATAAGACTCATAGCAGAGCCTAGATGCATTAGAAAAATGTCCCAACAAGCTCATCAAAGTATTGTGATTAATAAACCTGTTATAAGTATCAGGTGATCATGAAGCATATTTCAACAAGATAATTTAAGATTAGTCAGTTAATACAAGCATTAGCCAACAAGATTTATAAGCTTTTTACATTTGTATTTCAAAACTTCTCCTTTAAAAAGTCGCCTAAAAATGAAAGATGAAATATTGCCTGTATACATACTGACTAACGGTTTCTATATACACTGAAACCACATAATATTCCTTACCATGGCTTGGACTTCTGTAAACTGATGATTTTTTCAGTATAATAAAATAAGCCAATTTTTTTCAAGCCAGCCTTATGTTCACACAAAGAAGTCTATTTTTATATTACTCAAGGGAAAACAGGTTCTAATCTTCTTTTGTGGAATTAACGAATTATGAGGTAACTAAAAAATCATTTTTGTGGGTTAAAAAGCTGGGTTCAAATACAGAAAGTACAAGATAGTTGTAGCAGATGTTGGTTGCTTAATCTGTTTCTTTTTCCCAAAAATTCTTCAGAGCTGATGATATAGGGTTGGTGTCTTTGGGACCTGGCTTACCTATTTATTACTTTCTTCTTTTAAATTAAGTACATTTGTCTTAAATATCCTAATTGGTAGGAACTATGATTCTGAAAATGGTAATTCATGACCAAATGGGCACTAAGGATGAAGTTTTGTTATGATGAGAACTTATTGATGGAACAAAAAACCAAACCCAAAGGCACAAAAAAACAAGGGGATGGGAATAGACAACAGGACTGTAGAGCCCGTGCTGGTTCCAGGAGGAACATTCTGAGGAAGTTTTCCACAAGGTGCTGGGCTCCACAGTAAGTATTTTAGCTTAACGTAGTGTGTCAGGAAGATTCAAGGCTGTATTACCTTCAATGGGCCCCCCTAAATGAAAACTGAAACTAAATCAATGATCAACACTTTCTCCCTGTTCTGAGAGCACCAAGATTTTTGCAGGAGGTCTCATAATGTTTCCAGGATGTGGCCAGTGCAGAACCAAGCCCAGCTGCTGATATTCACCACACATGAGAATGGCCAAAAACCCAACACGGAGTGAAGACAGACAAAATATATATCCATTATCATTACTTTAGAGACTCTAAGTTTTGTTGCAACATAAATGATATTAGTAGTTGGATCTTGAGAGTAAAAAATGCCATAAAAATAGCTGGAAAGACAGACAAAAGCTACTGAATGAACTGAGTATATTTGATGATGATATCAGCTTCCAAGTAACTTAAGTCTGAAGTATGTGGAACTAGAAAACTCTTCCAACTTAAAATATTCTCCGGGGGAAACAATAAAGTTTCCATACAATGTTAAGCATTGCCTGCTTGAAGCCCATGAGCTTCACAATTTACTGCAAAAACCAAGGTCTTTCTCTTTGCGGGGTTTCTCTGTGGGTGTACAGTGCACTTTATATGCATGCAGAGGAGGACACAAGTGCATATGGTCACAGGTATTCCTTCCGACATGTGCCTGATGGCCAGCGCAAGCCCACGTGTGGGAACAGTTACTGCTGCAGAGAAGAGCTCAGGTCTGTGCATTTTGGTCCAGCACAGGTTCAGCAACATTTCTGCTGACAGTCACCTTTCTGATCTCCTGTCAAGATACATAGTCACTCGCCTTTCGCACCTTCTCAGTGACAGCATCATTACGGCCAGCTTTCCAAACACAGTAGTCACTCATATCAAGCTCTTGAACTAAACACTTCACCAATAACTAGTTATTTAAATGACACCAAAAATTTACAGCTGCAATAACATCCTGGAAACCTTCACCAGTGTGTATGTCTATGTCACCTCTTTTCTTCACTTTGTATTTGGAATAGGTACGGAGCCATGTTGGCAGACCACGAACAACAGCAAAGGAAACAAATGTCAATCCCAACAAGCAGCTGGGATGTCCCTGACGTTCACCCCCATCCAAAGGTCTTTTACCACAACGAACAACATGTGTGTCCTGAAGAGGGATTTTCCATTCCTCTCTTCTCACACCCTGATGAAATAGAAAAGCCTGATTGACAAGCTGCTTCGTGGATGTGCTCCAGTATCTGCCTTACCCTACTACACGTGACAGACGCATTATTAACCCTAGCGCAGAGACAGGCTGGAACTCACTGCAGGAGTGCTGCGGTGTCAGTGACGGTTAGGTGACAATGGCAATCCGTGAGCTGAGTATAGAGGAAACACTCCGCAGAAGTTTTGGTCCCATAAGGTCTCTCTTTTATCTCAGAAACTGGTTCCACTATTCTCCAGCGTTGTCATGCTGTGGAAGTTTATAAAAGGTTTCCTTGGTCCCAGCCTTTTAGAAGAGGTTAAGGATTCAACCTCCGGGTGTATAGATTCACTGCCACAGGCAGGCACAACGCTATCAGAAGATCTAAAGAACCTTTCAGCTCTGCAATAAGCTTCAATCCCCTCTCTCCAGCATCGATCCTGACTCTGCTGTTTCCAGCAGGGCATCACAGCCTCTCCCTGACCCTTTGGGAGACGCACAGCCTGCGGATGGTGCCAGCTCTGCCCCAAGGTCAGTGAGGGATGGGGGGAAGGAGGGCAGGACAGCTGCGGCTCAGCCAGGGCTGCAGAGCAGGACCTGGGTCTGGGGCCACCTGCCCTCCCAGGGCCAGGGCTCTGGCAACACCCGGTCTCAGTTGCAATGCCACAGCTGCCAGTGGGTGGGTGGCATGAGGGTGAGCCCCCCCCGCTCACAGTCACTCCCGTGCTCATGAATTTCAGCTGCCTTGCCAGCATTGGCCATAAGTGCTGGAGTAAAGTGTTGCGTGGAGGACTGAACTCAAAACAGAAGTATCTCAGAAAAGCCTGGCTAAGTCTGGCACTGGAGGATCCACACCTGGCAAGGCATGACAGACGGAGGGGCAGGATGCTCCCCTGCACCCAGCTGTGGGGCAGAAGGTTGGGATGCATTGCCCACAGACTTGTGCATACTGGGCTATGACTGTTGAACCTGCTTTCGCTACTGTTTTAAGCCTGAAAGCAAGTACAACTGCTAGCATGGGTCCATCCTGGGAGACATGATGGCAAATGGAAGTCTGTCCCATGGGACCCCAGAAGCCTAATAAATGGGTGTCATAATATCTGAGAGGTCCTCTGAGAGCTTCCAGCATGTGGAGAAGGATAAGGAGAAAGGAAATCAGCTTCTGTAATAGCGAGAGAGGCCCTTAAGAAAAAAACAGTCTTTTGGGATATAATTCTCTGAACTGATATTAGCAGGACTCAGCAGTTCATATGAACTCTTCAGCCCCAAGCCACCATTTCGGAGGTATCAATTGTTTTTCTCGACCTCCTAGCAATCTGTAATTACAGTGCCGGCAATTGTGTTAACCTTCTGCTAACACAATCCTACTAAAATTATTCAGAAGGCTCTATAAACTTCAGTTTTCTGTAGTGTGTTTATTTTTTATAATTTGTCCTATAAATTTATAGTTTTCTGCAGTCAAGAACGGGAGCGACAGGGTGTAGATTGCCAAAATCAAGGAAAGATGCTTAAGCTATACTTATGCTCAAGCAATAATTTTAAACACAGGAGCCACCAACAAAAATGTCAGAGAAAGAATGTAATCTCTATTATTGAAGAGTTCAAAAAACTTGAAAGAAAATATATGGAGCTTAACATTTCTTGTGAAAAATGAGAGTCTGTTTCTTTCCATTGTGTTTGATTTGATCAAAGATTGAAGCATGCAACAGATTCTGGTGTGCTCATGCACTGCAGCTACAAGGAAACCCTCCTGCCAAAATCTACATAAGAAAAAAATACATGCGGCAGGGAAGGCCTGCGTTGGAAATGCAGTAATTTTGCTGATTTCTTAATGGCTTCAGTCAGTATGAGCATTTCCAGTTTGCAAATTGTTATCGACATGAGCATATACAGAATTATTTACTTTATACAGCACTCCTGGAGGATATCAGACACAAGTTTTTAAAGAGGAAACAAAAATGCAGAAAGTTAAATGACATGCCTAAAGGTATACATAAAGAGAGACTATACCAGCAACTGACTTCAAACAGCCAGCCTTTGAGATCCCATTGCCAGACTACCCCATGTATTTCACTCCTTCCCTTACAGCAAGGGATCCGGCGCCAGACCATTGGAATGAGAAGTGTAAAGGAGCTTGACCCAAAGGAATAAAACTTGAATAAGGCAAGTATAACCATAAAACTCTACTGAAAAATAAATAAGCCTGAAGAGATGAGCTTACAAAGCAAGGAATGTGAGCAACATATGACAACAATAGAATAAGCGCTAGGAATGTGCCCCATAGAAAATACCTGAATTTAATTTACTCAAAGCTCCTGCAAACAAACAGCTAAGCCTGTCTGCCTCAGACACAGAGAATCTGAGTGCACACTGTGTGCCAGTATGTGCACATACTGCCCTGCTGAATGTGCTGCCTCAGCACATCCTCACTCGCATCCCTCTGAAAGGGCACGGCACACTGGGCAGCAGTCCAGATGGCAAAGGTCACAGGGGATGGGGAAGGTGCTTCATTACTGCTGTCACTAAACCTCAAAGGAATATAATGAAATATGCATTAGGGTTTTGGGAGAAAGGGCAGGTATAGTGCCGGACTTTATGGCCACAAAATAAAGAAAGGAAGGGGCAATTAGCCTTTACCCATAAAACCCCCGACAAGGTCTGGGCAACATTTCCTCCTAAAAAGTCTCTTCCTCTTTGTGGGCTTTTTTTTAGATTTTGTATTAGTGGTAAAGCATCTAGACAGCCAGTCAGTAAATGCAGGTTTGCCCTTTCTTGCCATTTATTTTGAAAATGAAAACACAATGGATATGTACAGCTGCATCTAGAAGTTACCATTGCTATTATCACTTATACTAACACTACTTATTATTGCTATGAATACCACTTATTATCAATACAGCCACCACTACTGCTACTACTTTTAACCTAATCGAGCTTTGTTTTCACTGACTTTGCTTTTCTCAAAGTTTCTCATTCTGATTTTCTTTCGTTGGTGAAAAGGGGAACGGGGTGCAGTACTGACAGTGGTAAATGCAACTACCAGTGCTGTTCCACACTCATCTTGTTTCCTGTGATACCGGTCCTGGGTTTGTGCCATTTTTCAGCCTGAAAAATGTGCTGCCTGGTAGATCTCACCACATAAGCCACAACTGTCACCTTCTCTTAGCTCCATCACTGAAAGTAAAGCAATCCTGGCATAAGATCACAAACTGCACTTATGCAAAATACATTCTTTGTGCTTCCATTTTCCATGGTTCTGGCCAAGAAAAGGGTTTTGTAAACTCCTCTTCCCTGCTCTGATTTAATTTTGGTACTCTGTTTTCCTTGTTCCTGTAGCAATACCACTTTATTTTCTTACTGCTTTGCCCAACCTCACTCTGGATCATCTCATTCTTCAGTCTTATGTTTGGTGTGCCCTAAATGCCCCTATTTAGTTTTCCTACAGCAACCATTGTATGTACCAATTATATGTACTCAACATCTATAAACTTTTTACACATTCTTTCCTCGTAGTTACCATGATTTACCATTATGTATTATCCAGAAGCTTTTAGCAACCTTTCTATTTGTATTCTCTTATAACTTTAGGTAAAATCTCCTGCTTGTCCAGCTTTTCATTTGCACTAAAATCGAGGAAAAAAGTAGTTTGCTTCTGTTTTGTTTGTGTCACAGATATCCCACTTCTAGTACGGTTCCAAGACCCAAGGTTAAAGATACAAAAAGCCAAGGAAGAGCTGGAAGTGTGCTTCTAAGAGCACAGCACCACACTTTTAATTCATATTGAAGGGATGAATTATTTATTTCACTTTGTAAAATAGACCATAGTGATATGAAAGATTGAGTTCTTCTACCTCTATATTAGCTATGACTGTATTTTTAGAGTCATCCTCACCATCTTGCACATATTCAGAGGGGATAAGAAAACCCTTTCCCCATGCTTCTGACATCTGGATTATTCTACAGTAGCCCAACCTTGTATTGTATCCACAAGCACTTCACATTCCCAGAAAATGTCTTTTAATCTCAAATGTTCCAATTGCTTGGATTCCCTCTTTAATGGCAGGGAGAAGACATTTGCCTATGTACTATCTGCATATCTATAAATCTCCCTGTGTGGTTCAAGCAGTTTTGGAAGGAGATCTTGATTCCTTTAATCTTCATGTATGAAAAATACTTCAGTAAGCAAGGCTTTTATCACGGCAACAGCATCTTCTGATTGAGAGACAGGGACAACTGCAACTGCCTTCAGTGTAATGTCAAGGTAACTTCAATAGCTTTCTGCTTAGCATATGCAATTTGGCTTCCAATTTTTGATTAGTCAATTTATTTCTGTTACTGAGCAAAAAACTCATATCAGTGTCCAAAGTGATGATGAGATTCTGAGAATGGTAGTGCTGTAGTGGAATAATAGTACGAAAAGGAAGCACCAGTTTTCTACCAGCTTTACAACCACTGTAAAAGTTGAAGTCAAATGATGAGAACTGCTACAATTCTTTAAATAGCTTAAGCCAAAAACTTATAAGAACAGATAACCAAAAATAGCACTGTAGTAAATTTTGTATAGAGGAAGGCTTTAACAGACTTTCTAGTCGCCCTTAACTACAGAAGAACATGTGTTATAATTGTCCTTTAACTCTTGAAAAGGGAAAGGCAAAAGCCTAAGCTACCAGCCACAAAAAGCACAAACGGTATTTTTAGAAGCACATAATAAAACCAAAGGAGAAAGAATGAAAGCAGTACTGGCAAGCAAGTATGCATAACTGAGTGATATTTTAACATTTTCTGTCATAAGCAGTTTAGACAAAGTTAATTTTTGAGTATGCTGCATATAAGGATCATATACAACATTAAGCACCATCTGTCGTGTGGTGGAAACCACAAGCAGAACGGCAGGCAGTATCTGGGGAAGGGATCAGGTTCTTTTAGGGGAGGCTTCAGCAAACTCTTAAATAATAACATCAGGCACCGCTCTAAGACCTCCTTCCCATGTGAGGATCTCGACACTCCTTACCGACACTTAATCACATCACTCAGCCACCAAGGGAAGCAGGTAAACCTGCTATTCCCTCTATTAGCAGATTACAAAGCATAGAATTGTTTTTATACTTCTTAAGACTTTATGGAGTCTTCCTTCTGGATAACATGATCATTATGACTTCAGTAGCACTAGTAGTTTTTGAAGCCAAATTGCCAAACTTGAGCAGAAAGTAGCCAAATTTCATCTGCTGATGCATTCTTTGGTCAAACTGCCCTTTTCAGAGCAGGCGTCAAACAACTGCCAGCCACTGACATGCAGTACCTGGAGGTCCACAACACACCAGTACTGGAACTTAGCTTTGAAACTATTGAAATATGAAATACCCTCCCAGCACTTGAAATACTTTACTTTCTTTACTGAAAAACCCCCTTGCAAATTGCCCCAGGGCACTACCACACAAGGGGTCCATTCAGCACGATGGGTATAGATCTATCAACAGTGACCTGCAGATCGTGTAAAGAGCTGATGTTTTTGCAGCAAGTCCCATTGCTAGTAGGGAGTTTTTGAAGCTGCTAAAGCAGGTTCAATACAGAAATATTATCATTCTTTTCAACAAGTAGTCCTGTGCTCTACGAGACCACATCCTCAGGGACACGCTTCTACATTATACATTAAAGAGCGAATCCAGCTGCTCATCTCACGCCGTGCTCCTCGCTTCCTGTCGAGAGCTAAACTAAACAACAGTGTGTGCTCAGCTACCGCGTTTGGCGGCGTCTTCAACATTTCTCTAGCTTGAAGACCAAGCATTTAAGCGGACAACTGAAAGTTGCTGAATAATTACAAGAGAATTATTTTTGAGTTCTTCGTACACGCCTCCCTCTAAGCTGAGAGCTGATGCTAAGCACAGTGAAAAGATCACAAAGTACGCGAGGGTAACTTTTATATCTCAACCAGGCACTGCACTGTTGTCAGCAAAGAGTGAGGCATATGGCCATCAGTGGACCTAGTGGGCAAGCTGATTGCCAGCTTTTAGGACTCATTTTCTGCTTTAGTTTTTGAAAGAACAGTAATCTGTAAAACGTGAGGAGGCTATTCATACAGGTAATCACCCCTAGATCCTTGTGTAGTTGAGAGAGAAAGAGAAATTTCTCTGAAGTGCTCTCTGAAAAAGCTTATAATTTCTGTCTATGCATGGAGCCAAGAGACCAGACTCTGAAGTTTAGGTACCCAAGTTAGATGCCTAAGGTAAGCAAGTGTAACAACAGCCAACAAATGGGCTCATACAAAATCTTAAAACTATGAACCAGTCCAAATTTGCTGCTCACCAACTATGATTATTGGAGTTAATTTTTTGTGTCCCTTAACCTGTTACGCCAGCATAGCAACATCAAAATATTAGGGTGAAAAAGTGGTATTGCCCACAGTTTCCCAAACAATACTGTTCAGAAAGAAATAAAACATTTGCTTGATCAGTGAGTACACTCCAAACCTATCAGGAGCCCAAAGTTTTAAGAATTAAATAGAGAAAAATCCACATTAGTTCACATAAATATATTTACTTGCATTTCTGGACTATTAGTGTCTGCTACTCTTATTAGGGATGCCAACAGCAAAATAGTTATTGATTTTGATGAAACGCATTTGTGTCACCCATTTAGACCTTATGTAGAAAGATACATCCAGGAAAGTCAAGCTACATGTAGTTAGAAGAGCACGTCACACTACGTCCTGTTACTCCAAATTAATGAAACCTTAGTGAGGGCTTTTCAGGCTAAGTGATTTAATGTGTTCTGAATTCATTCTTTCATTTAAATTGACTTAACGTTCCTCAACATGCTTGTGTACACAAAACCATAGAGAAGATGCTTCTTTGAATTTACCAA
The DNA here is from genome assembly GCA_013400615.1 of Syrrhaptes paradoxus. NCBI lineage: Eukaryota > Metazoa > Chordata > Aves > Pterocliformes > Pteroclidae > Syrrhaptes > Syrrhaptes paradoxus. The sequence continues at coordinate 73,726 of VZTO01011817.1, forward strand.
AAATAAAAATCTGCAATCAATTAACTCATCTTTCATCTTGTCATCACTTAGACAATGCAGCTCAATAGGTCTCTGCAATGCCTCATTTCCGTGTCCCTCGAGATCTGCCCACACCAGTATGGTTAGGAAAGTTAAGCTCAATTAACTAAACACGCAAAATAAAAATGCATCAGTAAAAATGTAATTCACAAACAAAACTGTCTTAAACTACTTTAACTCTCAAAAGGAGCACCTAAACAAGGTTTTCCTCCACTTAAACTAATATACTTTCACTTAACACCTTTACTTAACACCCTCCTGTGACAAAGCAATGCCAGCAAAATCCTTAGCATAAACATTTTCAGGAACAAAACCATCTTTATTGCTGGTAGAGTTTCACTTAGGGAGCAGACTATTCTCAGAGAAGAACTCTTCTTTTGCCAGGGGAAGTCTCATCTCCATTCTGATGGGTTGATGGTAAATGCTATTAAGAAAACAACCCGCCTTTCCAACAACAGACAACCACATTTAAAATTCTTTAAGATAGCTGTGTCTATTCATAACAACTTCTAAAATAATGTAGGTGTATTATCTTCCTGCTTTGCACAATAACATATGAAAAACAATGTCTAGATTTAATCTCTCAAACACCAAGTTTTTCTGGTTTTAAAATTTATTTTATTTTTATAAAGACTGTCAAACAATTTACTAGTTACTAAATGTTATTGCACTCTAGTATTCACCACAGTGTTAGACAATGCCTCTGCACAACACTTTTGTGAAACAATTCAAACTTTTCTCTTTCTCCTAGGTAGGTACTTGCAGCTTCCTGCAGTAGCTTAGTTTATCATTCAGCCGGTTATAGAATTGGTATTTCAGGTAAAATTATAGCCCTTTGCTACAGTACTTCTATTTCTCTCTACAATGCTTGCAGAGCATTTGCTCTAGCCATCATTGTAAAATACCAGTAAAAGCTCAGTCTTTTTGCTGATTTTTATCACTAATGTTTTCACTGAATTATGCAGTACGCAGAAAGCCAGAAGCAGAACTGGGAACAGAAGAGAAAGTAAAACTAATAGCTGCCATGGCACAGACCCAGATCAGAGGAGGAAGAAATCAGGGATGGAGTAGGCAGAGCTGGAGGCAGACGGAATGGACGAGGCGGAAGGACGCTCTGTCCAGCTTGCGCCTGGCCGCAGGGCGCCAGCTGCCAAGGCATTTTTTTGGAAAGTCTGGCTTCCCTGTTCTGGCAGCGGTTGCTTTTCTGAGCATGTTTGTTTTTGCTGTTTATTTTGCATCCCTGCCTCTCACTGTGCCCCCGACAGCTGTCCTGTCCCCCCTCACACGCTCATTGCTCACTACAGCAGGAGTCACAGACTGTGCGAGAGTCCCTGAGCCACAATTGCCACATGTTTGCTATGGTCTCTTTCCCTTTATTATTCCCTAGCAATCATCCCTTGATATCTTGCTGTCTCTTTCCCCCTCTTCTCATTTACAAGCACAAACACATTCACAGTTGTTCATCCACTGGCCTTATTCTGTCTAAAACTCACTGCTCATTCAGTGTGTAATCATTATGAGCAACGGCAATTAACAAAAAGTTTGCTTAAAAGAGATGTGATGGTCCTGAGAGCATTAATAGCCCTGACTACCCCTGACCAACCTCTCTGGGGGGTCCCCCAACTCTGCCCACAGCCCAGAACCCCATTTCAGCCCCCTGAGGCCACCAGTCCCTGTCCCAGTGATGCCACAGCAGGGCCAGCCTCTAGCTCCCTGCGGGCAGTTGGTCTTCTGGATGGACCCCTCCATGTACAGTGCAGCCCATGCCCAGCCCTGCCTCTGGCTCCGGCTTCTTTAGCTTCCCTTGGGCAGACCCTGGCACCAGACCATCACCTGGTGCTGTCAATGGCCCCATCACTACCAGCCCGGGGCTCAGCCCCACGGGACTGTCCCCACAGGGAGGGCATGTCCTTGCGCAGTCAGCCCTTGCTGCTCCCTGACAGGAGGCAGTTTATTTTACAGTGATTTGTTACTAAAATGCAGCTTTCTACTCGTAACTTGTAAGCATCCAAAGCTTTCTTGGGCTCTTTGTCCTATTTAGGGTTTCTCTCTAACCTTGCTAGAAAGGGTTGTACCTTCAAGATATGTGTGCATGTGTCAGGCTTTCGATCCCGGCTGGTGGCCAAACACCACAACACCGCTTGCTCACCCTCCTCGCTTCCAGGGACGGGGAAGAGAATTAAAGGGGGAAAGGGAAAAGAGACTTGTGGGTTGAGATAAGAACAACTTAATAACTAAGCTACAATAATACTGAAAATAATAATAATGATTACAATAATAGTAAGATACACAAATGAGTGATACACAGTGATGTATCACTCATTTATATATGTACACCAGCCAATGACCAAGGCTCAGCCTGTTCCCGGCTAACGATCCCAGAGCAGGGAGAGTCCTGAAACCGCACTCCTGGAATGAAGATACGAGCCTGAGCATCCCAGACTGAGAGCTGACCGAGGGAGGGAGATGACCCAGTGAGAGGGACCACCTCAAGAGAGATGACCTGGAAAGAGAGCTGACCCAGAGGCAGAATTATTTTCATAGGCATTGCACACTTTTCTTTTTCTTCTTTTTCTGCACTTTCAATTAATTTTTCATTTCTTTGGGGGAAAAACTCCCAAATCAGCTGAGAAAAACTGGAAATTACTGAAACACTGTAATTCCTCCCGTATCTGAAATTCTGCACTGCCGTATTTCCTCAATAATATTGTACAGAGATATTGCATAAAATGCTGCAAGGCACTCTGTGCCGCTGAACCTAGGTGTCAGAAGATGGAAAGTTAAACCATCTAGTGACATGTATTGTCTGCTCCCCAACACCAAAAACTGATCCCAGTTACAACATTTTCCTTTTAGAAAGCATGTGCCACAGCTTCAACTCTTTCCCTCTTTCCTCTGCTCTCTGCAGGCATTAGCTTAACACAAGTTCACACCTCGACAGCTATCCCAAGAGCTCCCAAGAGCTCTTCGTAAACTCATTCAAGGGAGCATGCATGGAAGCAGAAGAGGTAATTCATTAAAGGATACAACATGCAAGATTTCCTCCTGCATGTTTTGAGTGATGTCTGAACCACAATCAAATATCCACACAGAGCATGAAGTATGGTAATGAAAAGGGTGAGTCTGTCTGCAAGCAGTATATATATGACCATTAGAATATTCCCTTTGCGATCCCTGTGAAAATATATCTGACCTCTTCTTAATGTAAAATTCTATTTTATATAAAAATAAATTCCTTCTTATAATATAAATTATATGTATATAAAAATACAGTAATTCCTCTTACTATCATGCCTTGTGGCCAGAAGCTGACTTTCACATGGGGCACTGCCCACATTGCTCTACTTACTGACTACATTAAATGGGAGTTTAATGAAAGATCCACTTTTCATAGCCAGAGGGTATGAGATGTATATTTGCTTCTTAGGCATGTTGGACCAAATGCTCAGCTGATGAATTCAAAAGAGCCAAATACCTAAAGCTTTCCAACTGCCTTTTTGATAATAAAAATATTAAGGTGCGTAAGATGAAACAGAATACAGCCAACCCCCAATATAGCATACAGAAGATGGTATGAGTTGCCCGGCATGGTTATGGCAATGCCAGCACTTGGAGGATGTAGAAAATTCTACTTGGGTAAATATCCCAAGGCATCCACTGTAGCCAAACTCTTCAGCTTTCTAGAATTAGAAGCCAGAAACTTTCTGGCTTATTTTGACACTATTTTTGGCCACTAAGCAGAAGCACGGGATTTCAGACCATAAGTCAAATGAGAGGAGATTACTTCTCCCATATGTTTCTGAACCTCAAAAAACACGTAGTCTAAAAGTCAGTTTCAAATCTGAATGAAATCTTGTATTAATTTCAGTTCATATTCTACTACAATTTCTACAGAGACCCCTAATCATTAGCTATTTAAGACAAAGCAAAAGCCTTATTTAAGTGCTAAGAGGAACTGATCTTAGTGTGGATGCTGTGATACTGTGCAAGCACAAATTTCCATTACTCTTGCATCCAACACACACGTATCTTTTTGCTTGGTGTACACATGACAGCTCCTGAAGTCTCAGAGACTTTCCATGCTGGACTCAAAGACTAAAACTAAAAGCCAAGACAGTTTAAGAACTGCCTAGTATCTCTCAGGGAAGAATTTGGTTTGATGAGTAAAACGCCTTTTGGAAACCAAGGGTCCTTGAGAGTTTGTACAAAGTTAGAAAGTCTAGGGGCAAGTTCATCACTGGTGTAACTCTGTTGATTCCTGAATTTGATGGTGTTATGTCAGGGATAAATCTGTCCCCTGGTAGCTTGCAGCTAGATGAATAAATATGATAACCGCATGAGAATAAAAAGACAGTGCATTATATTCTCTCTCTTTGGGTTTAGGTTAGTTTCCTTTCACATTTAAACAATTAAGAACCTCTGAAAAATCCCTTAATAGAGGGTAGATTCATTAAGTTTCTCATATATATGCTCAATCCTAGTGAAAATAGCATTAATTAGCCACATATAATTGTTAAAGCTGATGTCCTGTTGGAAATATGAGGCTGCACAAGGAAGGTAATGGCCTGTATTTTTCAGGTTCATTTAAATGTAATAAGCTAGCATTGCTACTCCCATTAAGACCTTTGGAAATGTAATTAAATGCTGAAATTACTACTAATATGATTAACCAAAGAATAGGGAAGGTTATTAACTAAGCTTATTAAAGACATTTCACATTTTGTCCTGCTTGGTAATAAATCACATTGATTTTTTTTTTAAAGCATATCAGTGGGCAAGCAATTTTACCGTTATCCTGTTCAGCAGAATATTAGTGCTGGAATGCTATTCCCTTTTTTAAAAAAAAATACATTAGAAATACATGGGCCATAGTTTTTTGGGGGATTTTTTTTTGTATATTAAGTCTTTATTTCTTTGCTAATGTAATAGAGGGACCTCTCTTTAAAATTCCTACAAACTAATTAAACTATGTAACTGCTTATACCTTGAGTTTGGTTTGGTAGGCACAGAAGCAAACAGATTTAGTGAAATACATTTATGTATATGTTAAAACACATAGCAGTATTAAAGTGTTTATTTAATTCAGGCTTTCTTCAGTAACTTGTTATTTTTCCCCATGAAGATCTATACTGTCATCAAGTTACCTTCCAACCTATCTTCCTCACTAACCTTATATGGACAAAATCACTTCACTTCTGTTCACTGCTGCTCTGTTTAAACATTCAATACTATATAAATATTTATTTATATGATAGTGTATGCATCCATATGCATGCATTTGATACATGGTCATACGTGATGCATGCATTTATACATATGTGTATATGTCATCTCTATTATACACATATACATATGTATGTGTCTATATGAATGTTATATGAATTAGCATGCAAAACATGTATTATATGTACATATATATAAATATTTAGTGATTTTGCCTTATATTGCATCACTTTTCAACAATGAACTCTATAGCCTTTTCAGAGTGCAAGACACAAATTTCTGCAGCTACAGCTCATATTTCTTATCTCAGTTTGTATTTGGTTTTATAAAGATATACATATTTTTGAACACAAAGTACATAATAATTTAATCACTATTTACCATACCATTATGTGTTATCTACAAATCCTCCCCGCACGGTGTTTTTTTTGTTTTCTTCCAGATAACTGAATAGTATGACCACTGTCTCTGGAGTCTGTTGTGCCACTACTAGAAACACCTTCATTCAACTATGAGTCTCCACAGACAACTTCCCTTAAAGTTTCATCAGACAAATAGTTCCTGAGCCTTCTTTCCTTATCTTTCCAATACAGCACTTTCAGACATCCGTTATTTTGCCCAGGACTGAAATAAAGAGAGCTATATATATATTTAGCTCTTCCTGCTTGCACTTTTCAAGCAATAGCACATCAGACTCCTTTCAATTTATCCTGAACTCTAAGAAATGGTGAGGCATTACCATCAAAATGGTAGAAATCTAAAAGTCCTTTATTTGAGGACATGGAGCAAGCCAGCAGGACCGGTTAACGGAATAGCATTCATCCCTATCAGATGTTGTTTAAAATCTTTGATCTTTTCTCACATTTTATGTAATAGATATATTTTCCCTTCCAAATACCCAACAAATATTTATTAAGGACATCTGGGGTTTTTTTTGGCAACATCAGTAAAGAATTTCCATCGCGTAATAGGCCTAAACAACTTTTGAAGAGAAGCAATGTTTTAAGTAAACAAAATTCCTAGAACCGTTTCACTTTATCAGAATAGCTTTCTCCTATCTTTAACTCTCTTATCAGCAGTACATATTTTATAACTCTACTAAATGAACAAATGGATGTAGCAATCCATATAAATTGTATTTTCTTCTAGTATTTTTGAAGAGAGGGATCCAGCAGTTTGGACTAAGCAGTAAGACAGACCTAACAGTTACTCTAGGTATCTGCCAGGACCCTGAGCCTCTAGGTGAGGGTGTGGGGAGTGGTTTCCATCCCACTGTAAAGGTGGAAAAAGTCCGAGTCCTCCTCATGAAACTGAACGTGTATAAGTCCATGGGACCGGATGATATCCATCCTAGGGTTCTGGAAGAGATGGCTGATGTGGTTGCTGAGCCGCTCTCCATCATATTTGAAAAATCCTGGCTGTCTGGGGAGGTCCCCGAAGACTGGAAAAAGGGAAATATTACTCCCATTTTTAACAAAGGGAGAAA
>VZTO01011817.1:81328-95333 GCA_013400615.1 Syrrhaptes paradoxus
GAGGGTGGATAGTGACAGGACAAGGGGGAATGGTTTTAAACTAAGACAGGGGAGGTTTAGGTTAGAGATGAGGAGAAAGTTTTTCACCCAAAGGGTGGTGGCACAATGGAACAGGTTGCCCAGGGGGGTCGTGGATGCCCCATCCCTGGAGGCATTCAAGGCCAGGCTGGATGTGGCTCTGAGCAGCCTGGTCTAGTGGTTGGTGGCCCTGCATATGGCGGGGGGTTGGAACGAGATGATCACTATGGTCCTTTTCAACCCAAACCATTCTATGATTCTATGATATGATTGAGCTTTTGCTGTGCTTATCTCCACTTTTGGGCCAGCATATGGAAGCCACCCTCTCTGCCTCACTTTCTAAATAAATCTCATGACAATACAAAAGCCAAGACTTTATACTGTCCATTTCTCTGCACTCGCACAGAAAGACCTCATGTGCCTCCACACACTACCCAGAGTTTGCCATGCTCTGTGGTGGCACAGACAAGCAAGCAGCCACTTACACGATTAGAACAGCACTAAATAGCTGTTAGGAATAAGAAAATGGAATATTTACAGCCAGGGATATGCTGTGGCTCTTGGCTTTCCATGACACACACAGGGTTTCTTGCTTTAAAATTCTTGCATCATGCTGGCTTTACTTAACAGGGTCTGTATTGATCGGTGTTACCACCTCCATGAAATCTTTGCAGCACCTCTATCTACAGAGTAGGTGAGAGAAGAAGTGTAGCAAGCAAATGGAGCAGACTTTTTACCAAATGCTTGTTTTAACAAATACACTCAGATCTTCTTCTAATAAAATTCAAGTCTTCACCATTCTCCTAAGTTTTGACCTTGGAGCCTGAATTTGACTACAGGAGATGAAAATTCCTACTTAGGCTGGGTCTTGCCAGAGAAACATGGAGTATCTTTTATGTCCACACTCCATTGATAAAAAATGCATGTCTTGAAAACCAAAAATTCTAACACAATAGAAATCTTACTACACTTTAATAATAAAAGAGTGTTTGCTGTGGCATCCTTCATGACTAAACTAAAACAATTTTTGAGAAGTTGCCTACTAGAAAGTCTAGGAAACTTGCCTGTATCTATCTATCCGGTCTGGAAAAAAGTAAGAGAAGGGTTTAAAAGAATATTCTGTTAGTTATCAAATAGCCCTCAGCTGAGCTAGAGGGGAATGGCAGTCCTACTTGTCTGTATTGCTCAACTAAGTTTCCAAAGGGTAACTCTTGTATTGCTGCATATTATAGCTGTGCCAGTTTCACACAGAGAATTGCACACTCACTTATGAGCTCCAGTTTGACCTTATCACACAAGATATGTTTCTGATGTTGATGCCTTTAACATCCTATGAGTAGTGCCAGCAAACAGCTATTTCTGAAAGTGCAACTCCCCATTCCTTCACTGAACACTAATGAAGAAAACAATTAAAATTCAAAATAACCGTGGACTAACAGTATCTTAAGAACTGGAGGAAAAAAAATATCAAACAGCTTATCATAAAGAAAAAGAATAATAATAAAATAAATAGGGAATAGAAGAAAATGTATGCTTTATCAGCATTTATTATTTGTATGATAGCAGAATTCAGTGGTAAATATTAATATATCCAAGAAATATTGTCTAGTGTGACAAGAAACAACAGTTGAATAAAACACAGTGAAAAAAATAGGGGGATTGGGAAGTAGTTGAGTGGAGTACGGGGTTGAGCATTAAAATAGGGATTTTTTGATATGGATGAAATGACCAATAAGCAACGCAGAGCTCAAGCTTTTGATCTGTTCAACAGGACTATTGCTTCATACCAGCATTAAGCATCACCAGTTCGAGGGAGCTTGTCTGGCTATAGGGTTATGTTGGCTTCCTTCCTGCATATGAAAGCTGGATACTTTGCACACCAATTTTTTCACTTGTCTTTTGAGACTAAGAGCATACAAACATGCCACAATTGTAAGTTTATACACTATAAAATGTTATTCCATTTTATATGTACAGAAGTAAGCAACACAGCGACTAAAATTCACTCTCTGCATGCCCCAGAGCCAATGGCACTATGCTGATTCAGACCCTCTAACAAGTAAGCCCCAAGAGATTCGCTCGCATCCACAAGTAAAATCCGAAGCTTGTCTCTCAAGGGTCAAATGGATGCAGTTACATTTCTTCTTCAGACAACTTTTCTTTTCAGTAACTTTACCAAAGCTAGGGAAGACCTATTTGCCCAGTCGCCCTGGGAACTAAAGGTATATTTTGCCTCATAAAGTAGGACCTACATTGCAGTTTCTGATCAGATGTCCTTTGTAAATACAACACAGCCTTGATTTTGAAGTGGAAGCGAGAACTGAAAAACAGATGTGAACCAAATCTGGGACTTTTTTTCCTCTCAATAAACATGACAAATCTCAATTCTTTCTAGTACTCACATACACGTATTTAAATAACTCATAATGAAAGCCAGCACTTTGGACAGCAGATGACCATTCATCAATGACACTTGGTACCAAATGAATCCAAAACCAGGTTTTTTTTCCTCATTAAACACTTTTAAATATAGCTCGTACTAGAAAAGCACCCATGATTCAAGGACAAAACATCCTCCTCTGCCTATTGTCTCTGCTGATGGATTTGTGCCTTCCCCCAAAACCAAATATATTTCATTTATAGCCTAAGAAATATTTACTCCAAGATAAAAATCCCACAAGACTTTTATTGCTTTTTTTGTTGTACTTTATACTTATTTTTTAAATTTGTCTTCTGTTTCTGCTTGAAGCACACCGCTCGGTAGTGTCCCACGTCAAGGAAAGTCACTTGTATTAGACTGGAATACCTTTTTGTCGTAGGAAACTAACATCATAGATTAGCAGCTGCTGCATGAAGCTGATCTTAAGGAATTACTTTCCTTTATGTTACAGAAATGAGCCCCTGCATATCTCCAGTGTTTCTCCCTGATCTTTCTGTGTCGAGGTGACTCACCACTGCAATGCCCCACACCAAGCAGCCTGGGTGGCTTTGGCCAGCTGAGCTCTTCCTGGGCTTGCATTAGTTGATAGCCACCTTTTGTGTTCATTAAAAAAAATACACTTAAAAGATACAGGAGATGACAGTGAAGAGAAAAATCACAGAGATAAACATTTGGAGGCTTGACAGAAACTTTGGCATGGCTCTGACCTGATGCATCTGGCAAGACTCAGGTATAAACTACATAAATCAGAGGGACCTTGTGAGTAACACACATAATGGAGGCGTACGAACCCCTGTGTGAAGTCTGTAGATGTGATGTAAAAGAAAACACTGTCAGATATTGTCCAGTGTTTTGCTACAGGCTTGCCTAACAGCCTTGGACATATCAAATTTTTCTGATTCCATGTCTTCATCTATCAAGATGGAATAACAGCATCACTAGTCATAATATATATACAAAGTGAGACCTTCCCAAATTACTCAGTTCATAAATCTGAATTTTATTTAGTCAGCTCCAGGCAGGCTGCTCTTTCCCTCTCCTCTCTAAGATATCAGACACACGGAGCCTGTGAATGCAGCTCGTCTCAGTCTCTACCACAGGAAATGTCTCCTGCCAAACTCCAGCCCAGACTCAAAAGCCCAGGCACCCAGAATCCTGGGAGGCCTTGTGAAGTCTATCCCGAAAACACTTCAGCATACCTTTAATGTCATTGGGACTTGAAATAAATAAACTAAAGCTACCATGGGTTTATTTATATGCGCTAACACCACACCTCCCAGTGCCTGTCGTAGAAACATGCACAGTCTCCTTTAGAAGCTGCTTCCCTTTCCTCAATTTTCTAGCATACCTCTTCTCTCTTTGATCTTGAAGTCTATACTCCAAATGTAGACAATTTTATATCCAATAGGGAGAAAAATTTCTCTTAGGTAGCAGCAATGATCCCTGGGGAGCCTGAACAATAATTTCCCATTTCAAATCCTGTTAGCTCTAAACACAGCACAAGTATTTCGTTCTGATTCATGTCAAGGTTACTTCTAAATCATTTTTCCTGTTGTTCCAATCTGGAAAAAGGTGTTAAGCACAAAAATTCACAGACCTATGTGTTATCACAAGCAGAAAAACCATTCAATTTTTAATGGTTAAAAATGAAAAAAAAGTTTAGCTCAGTATTTATCTGCAATGTACGACATTGGTAAAGTATAATTGACAGGCTGGAATATGATTCACACCTTCAGAGTTTACCTGGGCAGACTTTTGGGTTCTGACAGGTAACTGGTGAGAGATCAGGCACTTGTCCTATTGGCTTAGCAGACGGTGTGCTAGCTCTGTCTGTCTAGATAGGACACTTCATCAATTTTGCTGTAACTGTGCAATAACAAAGTCCACATCCAGATGTTTCTTTTCTGGAGCACAAGGTTTCTCCCTGTAAACTCCTCAGAAATATTTCATTGCTTGGTTTCATTACTTATCTCTATGTCGGGCATAGAATGCTGACAGCTTCTTAGATTAATGTGGAAGATGTAGTCAGAAAGCTAATTCTACTAAATTGTTGCATCATACTCCCTATACATTTTACATTGTTTGCCTTCATTTTTTTTACAGCTTTCCTTGGTGCCCATAATTAGTAAGGTATCCACCATCATTTTTTTCTTTGAGTTGCACTGTACACACTTCATGCAACAAAGCCAGACTCTGTAACTAATCCCTCACCACTTATCTGTTTCCTGAACTTCTGCTCCAATGCCATGTTTCGTAACCTTCACACAGGACAGCCTCTCCGTAGTTCTATGGTTTTGCTGCTACATAGGAACACGGGCTTAATGCTGAGAAGCAGGTTCAAGAAGAGGAAAAGGCCAACATCTATGTACCCTGACAGCATGTGATGCTTCCTTAGCTGACTGCAGCTCCTACTGCTGCTTTGCTATCTCTCCCCTTTTCTATCTGTAATTTGTGCCCTCCTGGAAGCTCTGTGATGCTACAGCATCCCTGAGTCCTCCAAAGGCAAAAGGAAGCTACAGTTGACTTCACACACATCCTGTTCTCACATGCTTTCCTGGCAGCCTGGAGAGGTGCAGCCCTATTATCTGACCTGTTAGCATGCGATCCCATTCTGCAAATGGATGTGAATCACTGCTCCAACCCTCCATTCATGACCAACAATATCCACCTACGACAGGAGATAACAAACCCCAACAATATCCACCTACGACAGGAGATAACAAACCCCATTTCGAAACACTGGTTAGGTCCAGAGAAGTGACTACAAATGAAAAACTGCACCTTCATCACAAGAGTCCTTGTGAGACAGATCTCTGTTTCAAAATTCTTCACCAACAGGAATATTCCCCTGTATTCACATGCATCAGCTGGACTCACAAAATTTTTTCAGTATCTGTGCGTGGGAAAGAAAGGGAAATGGACTCTATCAGGATGCACACACATCATCAGGAGAATTTATTTATTTTATCTAAGTTCTGGATTACAAATTCTTCTCTCTCTTATATCATGAACTGCCACTAACTTTTTATTAGTAAGAGTTCAAAGATAATGAGAAGTGATGGCTTTCGGTGACAGAATCCAGCTTGGCTTTAGGTTTGTAGGTCATGCGCGTAGTGTTGGCAGTTAGCAGTAAACATTTCTTATTTGTAAAAGGAAAAAATGTGATATGGAAGTGACTGAGTGATAATATGCACAGAATTCCACAAGGCTATTTACAGCCATTTTTCAGTCTGGAAATCCACATTAAGCCATTTCCTCCCCTCATCAGCAATTAGGAAACCTAAGACTGAGCATAAGGTTCTCTTTCTTCTGGTGTACTACTAGATAAAAATGAATTGCAGATTTGGTAAGGAAAGAGAAATTTTATTTTGTACGTCAGAAGAACCACTGAATAGAAAAAAAAAACTTATCAGAAAGAACTACAACAAAGATGTGCAGTTGTACTAGTTGAATACTAAAAGAACAGTAAAATGCTAGTTTAAAAGGCACCTATGCATGCACTTCCAGTTACTTTCCTGAATCTACTCATGCTTTGATTTCAGTGCTAGTTCGAAAGCCTACATCTACTATAACCATGCAATTGTCCTACCATGTTACAAATCAAAATCAGAATCCCAGGAACCGTAAAATGGCACTGCACTTCTGTCCTCTATTGTTGATTAATAATCGCAAAACAGATTTCTGACAAATGTCAGATTTAGCAGTCAGACACAGCACTTATTTGTTCTCCTCTGTCACTTCTCATTTAAAAAATATGCTAACTACAGTAACATCGCTTAGGCTTCTGGGGAAAGCTGGCATGTCTAAAATCAGAAAGTAGCGTGAGGATGTAATTCAACATAAGTATTTGTTAATGAAGACTATGGCTGTCATTATTGTTATTATCTACTAGGGAGACGGAAAGATGGAAGGAATTGTTTGTTTGCTGATGTTTAATTTTCCCCCATCTCAAAAACAGCAGGGAGTATGACATAATTTATATTGCAGAAAACAATCTTCACAGGAAATGCTCATAAATACAACTAATGGAACATAAGGATATGTTATTATCTTTTTGCTAGATACTCTAATTTTTTAATTACTTCTTTGCTTCCAGAGAGAATATAATCAACATATGCTCTTTGTTTTTCTTTCTTGGGTTATATACTCTTTGTTTTTCTTCTCTTTCAAATACATCTACGTTTGCACTGTAGGTGTTCATGTTTCTGGAATATACGCAGTGACTTTTTGTTCGACTTTGTTAATAAAACCTGAGGTACTCTGGATTCGGCAGAGCAGTCAAACAGATCTGTGAAACCAGTCTTGATACAGCTCCCTGACCTCTCTGCTCCTGCCTTTTGACATCTTTGACTAAGATGTCAGCTTTCTGGTTCCATTTTAAAAATTTATGTTTATCCTTGATCCTGTACAATCACATCCTTTTGAGTTTGTCTAGACTGTCTAGACTAAACTCTTTTGGAAAGCAGAGGGTATTTCTACATTTTTTTTTCCTAAATCTGAGCTCAATTGGAAGTTCTTGCTAGCCTTTTTGTATTAGAATTTGCAGGCTGAGTTCATAGAACCACAGAATGGTTTGTGTTGAAAGGGACCTTTCAAAGGTTATCTAGTCCAACCCCCTTGCAATAAGCAGGGACATCTTCCACTAGATCAGGTTGCTCAGAGCCCCATCCAACCTGACCTTGAGTATTTTCACGGATGGAGCATCTACAATGTCTCTGCTCCAGCGTTTCACCACACTCATTGTAAAAATTTTCTTCCTTATATCTAGTCCAAATCCACTGTCTTTTAGTTTAAAACCACTACACCTTGTCCCATTGCTACAGGTCCTATTAAAAGTCTGTCCCCATCTTTCTTACAAGCCTCCTTTAAGTTCTGAAAAGCTGCTCTAAGGTCTCCCTGGAGCCTTCTCTTCTCCAGGCTGAACAACCCCAGCCTTCTCCATCTGTCCTCATAAATTGCCATTTACAGTTTTGTGAAATGGTTTTACATGCAGAAAAACGAAAGTACTGCCGCATCTTGTGCAAAGGGACTTCATTCATAAAAGGCAGGTACCACTCATGTTAATGACAGCAGCTGCTTTTCTGGGCAGACAGAAAACCTGGGATGAATAGTTATGGGCTTTGAAGCAGTTGGTAAAATTCTGGTCCTAAACCAAGTCAACAGCAAATCTCCAAGTGGAGTTTGTATTTTATCCTTTAAGGAACAGAGGCACACCATATAAAAAAATGGAGTTAACTCCTGTACAGCTTATCAGAAGCATTTATACAGCCAGCTTTCTTCAGACTAGGCTGTTAACCCTCCTTTCAGCTCTTCAGTTTCGCACATGTAATGCCCTACAGACCCAAATTCACATTTTTATCTGTTTGTGGCTGTAAAATATAGCCCCGTACCTCATATAAAAGTCTCTTAATCCCCACAGAAATATTTTTAAAAACACTTATGCCAGGAAGTATTGCAATACTGTATTTTGGCTGAAGCTTGCAAAGTGAAGAATCATTTACTTATTTTTGCTTCATTTCTAGTGGCTACGACCTTCTAACCCGATACCTTCACTGTATGTTGAGCAGGAAGGTGGGGAGAGGCACAATTCCTCAAGATCTACAAAGATCAATAAGAGTAAATTAAAACTATTTGTAGTCCAACAATATTTCAGTGAGAAACTAAGAAAAAGTAACTACCAGTCTCCTAAAGTGCTAAACATCCCAAAAAGTCTAAATTTCCTCTATCAAAAGCCACACAAAATATTGTACAGAAACTGTGGTAAACATAATGGAAGTATTGTGGCAGAATTAACAATTGTTGTTTTGAATTGTATTTGTAAACAAAGATCCACAAAATGCTTAAAGTGAGAAGCAGGGTTAACACTTTAAAAGACCCATTACTTAGCAGTCTAAGCAGTACTAAAGGATGACTTAAGACACTCAGTAGCACACAGCCTTTCGGTGAGTCTTAGATTCAGTGTCTGATTTTTAAAGCAGAGTTTAGAATAGGTCTCGAGTCACTTAGAGAAGTAAATTGTCTAAACTGAATCATACTTAAATTCATCCCAGAAGCAGACAGGCTGAGCACCGAGCACCCTGCAGCAACACTGCATCAGCTAGTGAGTATTTTGTGCAGTTCTCCCTCAAATGAAGTTATGGTGACCCACACTGAAGGTTTAGCCTAAGTGAAACTTGCAGTAAGAAACTCAGGATTTGGAACGTTGCCTTTTTTTTCCTTTTTCATTTTTAAGTATTAACGATTTAAAGATCAAGGGCCAGCCTCTGTCCCATGTTCCATGTGCAGAACTCCCACTCTTGTCAGTGGGAGGTTCACAAATATATCGGGGGCAGAATGTGACCTTGTTATGCACACAGCCTTTTTGGGTAACATTAACATTTCAAAATTGGCCATTGATTAGATTTACATCAAGGGTAGTTTTGATAAAAAGGCTAATGAGGAACAGGACATTGCACTGACCTTCAGGGTGAACACCATCTTTTGTTGGCAAATTATTCAATGAACTGAAATTATGAATCCTAACAGACATATATTTATTTTGCCACATAAACTTCTAACACTCTGGTGACTATTAAATCCATATGTTGATTCAATGAAGAAAGAATAAACAAATGGGAAAAGTGATTTTGTGTAGATTTTTAAAAAACATCATCAAGAACATTATAAAAGCCCACCTGAGACAGCAATACAATTAATCAATGTTTAGTACCTTATAACCAACCACTGTTTACTTGCTTTTGCTTGAAGCTATAAAGCAGTACTTCTGACTGCACAGAAAAGGTAAAAAAAAGATGGGAAAAAACCCTATTTTTAGGCAAAACTCCCAATCAACAAATAAATCCAATTCTAAGTATCAACACAAGGTTGGAACCCCAACTTATTAGCACACTGTGACTTGCACTCCTACAACACATTTATCCTCAGCAAGCAGATTGTATTCTATTAACATCTATCACTAGCTTGACCAGCTTTTATCCCTGTAGTATTGGCATTTCAGTAAATGACTATGTAATGAAAATCTTAAATAACATTCAGAAAGGAGACAGATGACTTTTTTTTCTGAGGAAAACTTAAAATATTACCAGAATACATCTGATTAGAAAGACGAATATTTATAAATGTACATTTGTAAAGCTGAAGTCCTTATGATAAACAGAAATATTATATTTATTATTTACCTTGATAGACCTTGTTTTTTATAGTAATTGCTCAGCATAAACAGTCGTAATTTGAGCAGAATCCTTAAGTACCTGATGATATTCCTAATATAGCCAATGGCTTACATAATCTTCTCTTGTCATTTACACATAGCGTGTCCTCTCTTGTGATAGCTTAAATTACATGTCTGAGAGGATCAAAGTGGAAAGGACATATGGTGTGATAACTTTATCACAGAAGATAAGAAAACATGCTGTTCCAGGTGGGGCTAATAGCAAGAGAAGGGAGTAGGGCTCTTCTCTTTTATTGCAACCAATCCCTACCTGTGCGACCATGAGTCCATAGCTGGGAGCAGCAAGTGATCCCGGTGTGTGGGATTTACACAGTTCTACAACGGCCACCAGTGAGAGAAGCACGGGCAGGGGCTTCCTGGAGACCCACCATCGGAAACCACTGGGTTAGAGCACCAAAGGGCTTCATACCCCTTTGTCTCCTGACAGTGTTACAAAAGGGCAAACAGAAATGAAAGCCCATTGCTGAAAGCAGGCTCCACTGCTATGTTGCTGACTTTAACCACTTAGAAGAGGCAATTCTCTTCCATCATGTAAATACTTTTCACCTGCTGGCAAACAGCATACTGGAAACCCCCAGTCACCACAGAACTCCTATCTGAGCCAGTATCTGCACAGAGAGTAACTAACTGTTGAAAATGTCACTGAACAAAGACAACAGGATGGTCACAGGGTGGCTATTTTATGAGAAGGAATGCTTAAATCACACCTGGGTTAGGCTCTGTGAATGCACTGCAGCGATCCCCAGCTTTCCAGGCACTCAGATAATATGATGCTTTTTTCAACGAGTTGCACAGCCTCAGGCTTTCGAATGTGTTAAGAATCAAGGTGTACAGAGTATGATATTTCGGGTCAACGGCACACCTAGGACGTACTCATAACCAACCTGTGAAACTCATTCCTCGCATATACTCACTGTCAGTCCTCTGTTTCTTAGTTATAAGGGAATGGTGTCTGCAATAGCTGAGAACTGGCTCAGGGACACAAGTGAGAAGTCAAGGTCCCACGTGACCCTGTGTTAAACCAGTGGAAAAAGATTTAAGATGTCTGACTACAGATGCATTTCCCAGAAATAATTCATATTTGGAGAAGAAAAAGCTTCTGTGAAAGGATGAGAACATTCCACTGGTGAGAGTATAAGCTTGTCCATTATACTATTTTCACTTCCTTCAAAAGCAACAGCACAGCCAGAGCTAGAATAGCAAGTCATATACTCTGAAGTTGCACAGCTCATCTTTCCAGCCTAACTTTATGCTCAGGTATACTTAAATTAAAGTCAAAATAAATGTGGAATTTGCCAAACTGGCACCAATTTTCCTGCATCAATCACAATATGAACTAGAAATAAGGGATTTATTCAGGTGTCAGGCTATGAAATTCATTATCTTTGTCATAGAAAGATAAATGAATAAATCTGTCAATATAATTGGCACAGATCTTTCCTCTCAAAAGAAAAAAAAAAACAAAAGAAAAAGGTGAAAATCGTATATAGGAAAACCCAAATAACTTTATGGACTGCCAGTATAATGCAAAGGGTCATTTTGCTTAATGTAAGAACCAGCACCCAGGAGAAAGAAGGGCTTTTGATAAAGCCCTTCAGCAGATCAATAGAAGAGCCAGCAATGTGAGAAAGGAGAACGCCCAAATTAAAAATTATATGACAGCAAATTTTAGAATTTACATAATTTTTGGTGAAATTCAGCCTCACCTTCATGTATGCTTACTCCTTTCCATTATGACTGACTGTGTCTTTACCCAGACTTGGGCACCTCTGCAAACAGCCTGAATAGCCACAGCACAGGCTAGCTCCAGCTTACAAACCACATGTCATGTAGGCATAGCCTCTGCCTTTGGTAGGATGCGCTGCCTCTTAGTGGAATCTGTGCACAGCATCTCACCGACACAGCTGTGCGGCTCCCAGACCAGCGCAGCCTTCTGCGCAGCCAGTTCAGAGTATGGGGCAGAAGGAACTGGAATCCAACAGTCCCAGTCTGCCAACGCTGTGGGATTCAGGGCATGATACACGGAAAGTGACATTCATGCACATATCCTACAGCAAGTGACAAAGCGCAGGAAGGGCTAATGCTGCTGCCTACTTCAACAGCTACAGCCCAAGTTCCCCGGCAGCCCTCAGAAGTACTGAAGGACATCTCAGTTCCAAAGACATCTTCACAAGCAACATGTGGAAAATTGTTCATGATAAGACATGATAGTGGAAAAATCTTGGAGAATACTGAATCCAACAGATGCATGGAATGAATTTATAAATGTTTCCAAGATCTCATCTAAGACCAGAACTTGGCCTCCCCGGGTCATGAGTTTCCACATTCCTAGGATGCCTAGGCTTGAGAAGGCTCTGACAGCTATGTAACCACATTGTATCCCCACTCCATGAGAATATTTTGGAGATACAACAGGAACACCCTGGACTCCCAAAATAAGGGATTTCCACCAAGATACTGCATGACCCATCTACAGAGGATAAAAATAATTTACTAATATCAAACCACGTAAATCACAGAGGCAACTAACAACTCTCATCTACCTCTATAAGATAAAGTGGTTCACAGAACACAGAAATAAATCCCTGCAGCCAGGATGTCAAACAAGAGGAGAAAAGTGCTTAAAATACATATCTCAGATCAAACAACTAATACATGATCTGATATTTTTGTTTTTTCAAGTGGCTCTAGATTTATAGAAGCAGATTCACATCTGAAGTAAATCAACATCCCTCATTAAATCAATTAGCAGTGTTTTCCTGACTCTCATTAGATGGTGATTGGACTGCTGAAATGCCTGTCACCAGGAAGCACTGGGGAAGTCTCAGGTGGACACATGTGGTCATAAGGAGACTTCCTGCTCCCCGTGATCTTCCCAGGAACAGGCAGAAGCCACTGCTTCATAGAGTGCAGATTTCCTTATTAAAAGTACTTATATTTAATGCTTATGAGAGGAAGATGGGTTCTAAGAGTTATTGTGTTGCTCTTTTTTGGGGTGGGAAGGAGGTGAAATTAAGTATTAATTGGCCAAATTAATGTTTAGGCTTTGGGGGTTTTATGATGACTAACAAAACAGGCCAGCTGAGTATTAAAGATTAAACAGGCTTCTCAGTTTGGCTTATCAGCTATGACCATTGCCAGTAGTACATCCATAAAAGTTGAACAAAACTTTAGAGCTTGATATAACACTAAAATTATCTATGTGGATAGCTTCTCCAGATGCTGAAAAACAGTGCTTCCTTCATAGTGCTCTGAAACAATTCAGAGCAAGGACTTGCACAAAGAAATCCTCCTGATATGTGGTTTTCACTTTCACCTGATTTTGGATTCAGTAGGCACAGCTGTTAACACATCCAGACTTTACAGCAAACAAAGAAACCAAAGCCAAGACTGGTCTTTGGGGTCAAAAGCAATAGGACTACTTCAAGCTGAAGCAGGTGATGTCAAATAGAAGCAGCAGAAGTGTCTGTATCTCTGTTTGTGCTTAACAATAACAACAACAACAAAAACCCCCCCAATAAAACAAACAAAAAAAAAGCCAGAGTTAGAAAAGTACGAATTTTGACTGAAACTGGGTCTGTGATTTCTGAGTCTAGTGACAAATGGCTGGTTAGGTACCATTATAGTTTCAAAATATTTGTAAAAGATTACAGAATTATTGCCAATTTCTAGAAAGATATTTAACAGGTTTCTATCCTTTCCTAGAACCTACGCTCTCAGTTGCATGACTTGTTTTTCACTTTATGCCTCTAGCCAAACTCCTTCAGCTTTGCAAGTATCTGATCACGCAGGTTTATTTGCAGTTTACGGAAATAATTAGAAGTGACTTTGAGCCTAGCCTTCCATCACTTAACTTTCAAACAGGCTAACTCCTGACAGTGAATTCATTCTGGGAACAACGTACTCTCTTCTGGTTCACTGACCATGAAAGTCCCATCCTGTCAGGACCAGGATTTGTATTTCTCTCTGTTTTGCAACACATCTGCTGAACCGGGCCTGCCACTGCTATCTCGAACTTTTCTCCCCAGGATTATCAGGCCCATGCTTCTCCTCTCTCATAAAGGACATTTGGTCATGAGGCTCCATTTAAACACCTTCAGGTTTCACAGCAATTCACAGAATCACAGAATGTTAGCGGTTGGAAGGGACCTCGAAAGATCATCTAGTCCAATCCCCCTGCCGGAGCAGGAACACCTAGATCAGATCGCACAGGAACGCATCCAGGCGGGCTTTGAATGTCTCCAGAGAAGGAGACTCCACCACCTCTCTGGGCAGCCTGTTCCAGTGCTCTGTCACCCTCACTGGAAAGAAGTTTT
>VZTO01011817.1:102416-183586 GCA_013400615.1 Syrrhaptes paradoxus
GCAATGAGGTCTCCCCGGAGCCTTCTCTTCTCCAAGCTGAACAAGCCCCGTTCCCTCAACCTTTCCTCACAGGAGAGGTGCTCCAGCCTCTGATCGTCTCTGTGGCCTCCTCTGCACCCGCTCCAAGAGCTCCACGTCCTTCCTGTGCTGGGGGGCCCCAGGCCTGGACACAGTGCTGCAGATGGGGCCTCACAAGAGCCGAGTAGAGGGGGACAATCACCTCCCTCTCCCTGCTGGCCACCCCTTTGTTAATGCAGCCCAGGACATCGTTGGCTTTAGGCAACTGCATGGAATACCACTGGAATTTAAGATTTTAGATCCAAAGGAGAATTGTCAAGACTTCATCTAATTAATCTGTTTGTAATCCATACAGTTTCCTACTGTAAAATAATTTATTTACTCCCAGAGCTGTTGCTGTCTTGTCTGAATAAATGGCTATTGGTCTCCTGCCTTCGTCTGATGGAGACCCTCAGGTGATGTGTCCCTTTGCTTAAGTCACTCCATGGGGTACAAGTCACTGGTGCGACATGGGTGTAGGCAGCAAGACTCAGCTCTGCACCCACGGGATGGTCACAGGAGTGGAGCTCCCTACCTTACTGTTGTGAATTTGCCCACCTCAGAATTGTTTTTACATTTTAGAAACGCTCAACCACTCATCTTCCTTCCCTTTTGAGGAATCAGACTTTTGCTACATGATACTTCTCTGCTTTTCCACAGTATTGCAGCGAAGTAAAAAAGAAACAAAAATATTAGATTAAAATCAAATTTTAAAAAAGTCATGTTTTCTATGGGAGCTGCCAAACTCCAGCTGCGGAATATCACACTCGTATTTGTTTGAAAACTGTGTACACTTTGGAACACACCGATGAACCTCATCGCAAATATTACTTTACTCAGACTGAGCCTTCTTATTTGGCATAGCAGCGTCTGTGTACAGATCCTTACTTTCTAGACTGCAGATTTAATTACTTGACTCTTTTTAGGAGATGCTTTTGAATTCTCTGGGTTGATACTGAGCATCTTGATATGAACACTAAATATATATCTCAGATCTGAAAGACTGCAGTGCCCTAATACACTGGTTTTGGCTGCAAAGCTGGCTAAAGAAGTTCCTTCTTCCTCTATGCATCCTTTTGTCCTATGCGTTGCAGTGGAACAAAAGAGGCTTGCATATGTGAAAGAGAGTGGTTGGAAGTATAGAGATGGGGGCAAGATTGTCCTAGAATGGCTTTTTTTCAGAAGCATGTGTCCTCAGCTTCATCTGCATTGAAAACCCAGTGATGTGCCCTAAGTAGCGCATGGGTTTAAAGAGATCCCTGAACAGTGGCAGTAGGAACTTGATTTCAGAAAGCCACTGGAAGTGAAAGGAAAGAAGAGTAGGGATTTTTTTATTTTTAAACTTTGCACATTTCCTTTATTGCCACACAGCCCTTCCAGGAAAATTACTTTAAAAGCAATACTGCTCTGAAGCTTATAGAGTGTTACAAATGATTTTTTACTTTCACCTGAGTAACAGAAAAACCCAAATTGTATGGGTACAGAGGTCTAACTGTGAAAGGGCAAATTCTGTTCCTTTTCTGGTTCACTTCACAAAGTGCATTAGCACCTAGCTGAAATCAGTGAAATATTTGTCAGTTTGGGCACAAGCAGCTTGTCTTGCAAAGAGCACACTACAAAAACGTCCCTGATTACAGAGTAAAAAGGTTAATCACCCTTGTGACAACACACAGAATAAGCAGCAACTACACTTGGGTAACTATGCTTAGCATCGGGCCTGTATCCTTACTTGTGTGAGCAATTTTTAGTTATTCAGTGTTCTTGACCAATTCTAACTGCTGTTGTTACCTCCTGTGAGACCGCTCAAAAATGTAATAGGCACTTATTTTCATTTAAGAAAAAACAGAGTTCAAATTACTGGGTCTGTAAGGTTTTCTATTATTTTTAGTTCCATACTTTTAGTGCCAATTCACATGCCTCCATGGTCAAAAGAGACTCCTGACAGCTCTCACTTCCTCCACAGTCTAGTACGGTGGGAGATGCATTACTTTGAAAACAATAAGGTCAATCTGGTTTCTTTTCAGAGCTGCCCAAAGCATAACTTCCGATAAGATTAATATATACTTGCATGCTGGCTCGCTGTTTTGACAGCTGCAGTTGTAGTATGGGCTGCCATTGAAGTCAGCAGAAAAAATTGTCACTAACTTCAGCTGGAGGTGGAGCAGGAGCTTTACAAGCCACATTTAAGAGTTTAGTAAGAAGTCCTTACGGGCTTCATGGAGCTAAAACATTTCTAAAGCATGTCTCTTCCCCGTCTTCTGAACAGATTTGTAACATTGCAAAGAAGGTACTTCTTTAACCAACGTGTCAACAAAAACACCATCACCAGACCATCATCCCAGCCTTTGAGGTTAGGTATGGGAATTTGCCCTAACAGGGGATTTATGACTCAATAAAATTTAGATGATATTTGAACACAAGAACAATGCAGACTTAAACGCATTTTTAGCTCATCATTAAGAATAACTTTGTAACTGACTATTCAATATTAGAGTTTTAAGAACTATATCCTTATTACGAAAAATTAACAACAAATATTGATAAAATTTTGTGTTTAAACTAATAGGTAGTATCAAAACTACAGAAACTTTTAACTGCTTATCCTTTTCCAATATCTTTGGGTTTGCTTCTATGGCTGCACACACTGCATTTCTGAAAGGGTGGGGGAAAACATTTAACCAAAGTCTGGCACTTCCCCCATATTAGCCGAGGACACCTTCAGTTATTTCAATTCCTGCTAGCATGAATCACACGCTCTGCCTAGTTTGTGTCTCTAGCACTCCCCTTAGACTGAAAAGAGTTTCTGGGCTTGAACTGCCAAGCGTTCAAATTGAACTCCTACACTGATGAGCTCAGCTGTCTGTGCCAAGAACTTCCAAAGCATGGTGGAACAGTATTACAAATCATTGCTAGAAAGTCTCATTTTCTTCTCTAGATTAATGGCAAATGCAGTGGAAATCTTACACGATTCTAATTTTTTTGAGTAGGAATAATGAACATATCATGCTATATGAGAAAGTGAAAAATTATTGTGTTCCAATCTGATTAAAAAGAAACGGGATCTAGTTCCCATATGTTAACACATGATGCAAAAATGAAAAGTTAAAGACTTCTCCATTAAAAACTTATGAGGTGCAGAATGCTATATTTCACTACTTTTACATCAATGTATGGTGACTATTCTGCCATTTGTCTAGACTAAATTTGCTGCTGCTGTGTTAAGAGGAAAGTAGATCCACAGCTGGAGAGAGAATAGCTATTTAATTTACATATTCCTCAACACCTCCAGGGTGGTAACATCCATCAGACGTATTTCATATAAGAAATATGGGTTGATGTTGATGTGCTTTACTTGGGGTGACTGCACCTATACCTCCTTGGCACCACCTGGCACCTCGGCAACATTTTGAGAAAGCACCACCTTATTACTGCCAATCCTGAAAAAATAAAGCACCAACAAACCAGTTAATTTTAGATCTTATTTTAATTAGTATATAGCTACATATAGCTTAACTAGTGAGTGAACTACGTGGGAAAAGGGCTGTACGTGACAACATCAATGGGCTTATCCAGACTGGGTGCATGCTTATCTTTGTAATAGTTGAATGCACAATGGGTACTATATTAGTAAGAAACACAATCTACTTTGTAAATCTTATGTCTTCCTCAACTAAGAAAGAATTTTTTTTTCCCAAATTCACTATGTGTATACCGCTACTGCTAAAAGTATAATGGAAAACACCAGACACAGAAAGCTCAATAAAATTATATGATTGCCCCACTCAGTATTTACTATATTACTATTCTAGTACTATATTACTATTACAGTAGTATTACTATATTAAGTATTTACTTAATATTTACTTACTATGGCAAATATTAAGTTCACTTGAACCTACTTTAAATGCCAAGGTTATCTCGTTAATATTTTGGAAGTGACACTGTCTGTACATTGCCTGTATTTTAGATAAAGCACCATCTTAGGCAAGAGGGATTATATATTTCTGTCTATTTTCTGTTAATTAATGACACATTGATACATCTAAGGTCTTTTCCAACCCTAATGATTCTATGATTCTAAACTTCTGAAAAAAAAATCATTATCTATGTGAAACCTACAACTGGAAAGCATTAGTTTACAATCCAGTGGATTTTTTGGTGTAAAAAGTAACTCCAGAATAAAAATGGGAGAGAGTCAAATTGGAAGAGAGGTCAGTTAAACACTCTCACTGGAATTTAAACACATGAGTAGTGTTTGTTTGCATAATTTTTCAATGATGTCCCAATTGCATATTCGCTTGCAGCCAAAGCAGAGATGTGACTGTTTAATGAGAATCCAGTCCTGCTCTAAATCAATGCCTAAGCTGTTCTCTCATAAGAAATATATGCAAGTATGAGAAAGATAACTAATGTTTATGATAAGATGCTCAGAACTAAACTCAATATACCAATTACTCTCAAGTGTCTGGATCTTTTGGGATTTTTTAAATCTCATCTTCTGAAATAGACTGGCTGAAATACTTTTGTCTGTTCTGTTTTTTCACTAAAGCCCTACACACTACAAAGCAGTTGTATACATGAACTGCAAAGATGTTTTTTGCTGCAGTGATAATCAACATTAATCTTGTTCACTACCCTAATGAAAATCACAGCAATAATTGTAACAAATAATAATCCTGATAATCTTCTTTGTAGAGCATCAACTGTACCTAGAGTATTCCAATAATATTAAATCATTTATTCTATAAAAATTCAGGTTTTAAGCTGTCAATCAATAAAACATCACAAGTTATTTAATGAAATACTGCTGAAAATGCATACTTTTTGTTCTAGGCTGAGATTTAAAAGGCAAAAGAAAATTTCCTTCCAAGACGGCATAAGCTTATATATGAGAATCTGCTAAAGGGCAGCTTGTCAAAGGCTGTCTGTCTAGATTTTGAAGAAAAGAAATCAAGATTCAGCATAAAAATGTGAAGGAATCTATCAATGGGTATGAACCATTAAAAAGTCTGGACTCTGAAATAAGGTGCTTTGAATACTTGCCCAGAATTCAAAATCAGTTCTTGATCTCACAGGCAGGTGGCATTAAACAAAGGGAAGAACAAGGCATCGCATCTCCCTCTGGGGTTTCCAGTGTGGGATCTAGTCTGTTTTACTCTCTGAACTCTGTCAGAAAACTTTTTAGATGGGCCTACTAAAATATATAATGTTAAGCATTATAGCTGAGGAAACATAAAAGAATAAACCACTTTCTAAATGCATATGCATGCCTAATTTAGCAATACTTCTTAGGGTATAATTTGATGGGTTTATTGCAGATGGAAAATTACATAAAGTGAAGTTGGGATCCAGTGAAAATGCCACATTCCTGACAGCCATTGCACATCCTTGTTAGCAGCTATCAAGCTGGAACAGCATAGCTGGAGCAGACTCCAGCTGACATGTTAGTGGAACTTGCAACACAGAAAAGAGAAATTGGATTTTCAGCTGATTAACCAAAATGCTTCTGTGAGTTGGGATGGACAATCTACAAAAGAGATGAGTGCTGAGACTTCTGTCTTCTCACCCATTTCTTAGCACTGCCTCTGTGCTCTCTGGAGCAGTATGCAACCAAAACGGATAGCCAAGACAAAACTGATATTCACACTCCTGGGCTTGCCTTGATACAAATTCAGAAGCTGTCAGTCCTGCTGACAATACGATGTACAAATTCTAGGCTATATCGTAATAATTTAATATTTACTAAAAGATGGTGATGCACAACCTCACTGCACTGGGAATTGTTATGAGCCCTGTTGTGTCCTGTGGGTCTACAAGGACCCAACCACCGACTTTATCAACCCATTTAGTAGAAGGGGCAAGGCATGGAGTGAGAAAGATGCTTCCTAGGAACATCTCAGCATTGTCACCTACAGACTAACGTCTTTTACCTTTTATAGGCAACATTAGCGGTTTTACGGGCTTATCAGAAGTTCTTATAAGACTTTCAATGAGTTTCAGATCAGTCCTTAATGTGGAGAGCATATATGCCCCTGAAGACAGCCTACTCTGATGATATTCTTCCATCCTATGCCTCAATCCGTATTATTTGATCCTAGCAATACATGCAGCCTTGACTTCTCAAAATGCTGGTTTCCCTCTGCTAAGTGCCAGAACATCTGAGCATGTGAAAACATTTAGAGCCTACAGCAAGCACTGCTATGCTGTACTTGCTGGTAAGTGCTGAGCCAGCATTCGTGTAATTATTAACATTACATTGAGACATACAGCCCTGTATTACATTTTTTCCCTATGATGCATCGTATCTGAGGTGCAAAGAAGATAATGATCATTGTATATATGTAACCATAAAACACCTAAACCCAAACTGAATACAATGAAATCTGGACCTCTACATCACACAATTTTCCCCACATTGCAGAGAGGTGAAGTCACCCTGCTATGTTACTGCTTTACAGAGGAAATACCATTTCCTTATGAGAATAGAAGTTAATATTCTTAGAAGTTATTTTAAATATGACCTAGAGAGTACTCTTAATTTTGTGAAGTGTGAAGGCCAATGGTCAAAATAAGAAGGCTGAAAGGACACAAGTATGAAAGCATGATTCTGAATGTCTACATTCTGATATGTTTGTAGCATCTGCTGAATTATACATTAAAGAAGATATTGATGCTTCTACTTTAATGATCTAGAGATGTGGGATTCATCAGAACAAAATCCATCTGAAAGAAATAATGAAGTTTCCCACCTAATAAATCGTCTTTGTAATGACATGAGACATAGCAGAGCAGAATACTTGCAACAATAGCATGGGCACACACAAAAAAATCTATTTATGTCCTAGTGATATCAGCTAAGATGAAGCTTGCTTTTTATTAAGATAGCAAAAGTAAAACTATATTTAGAACTCCAGGAACAATAGTTCCAACTAATTATCTCATTACTGTATGCTAAGAGCTACATTTTTTCTGTTTTCTTTGTCCATTAAGATAACTGTACAATACCCACTATGTTCCAAAACGCATTCCTTTCACAAATGCACATTTTACCTCATGATTTGTCCTTCCATCTGAGAGCATTTATCAAAACCTGGTTACAAAATTTGCAGCTGTTACAAAAACAGCAGCCTTGCAGAGCCTCTTTGGGGACAAGGCCACTGGTTCCCTGTGGACCTCTCCAGAAGAAAAGAACACATCACGCTGCTACGAAGTATGCAAACTGCTGAAGGACACTCTGGCAATTTGCTAACAATAAATGAACAAGGAACATCTTTGCAGAACTTGTCAGGACAGGAACCACACAGAGCTGTGAGCCAGGGAGAGCCAGGTACTCCCACGTGCTGTGCAATTCTGATGAAGGCACTGGACAAGTAATGAGCGTGGCCACAGCACCGACTGTTCTCAGTTACTGCTGACCAGCATGTGATTACTACAGAAACTCTCATCCTCTGTGGAAGGATCTGGGTTTGTTAAAAGTGGAATCCTTCTTCCCAAGCACAGGCGTGTGCACACACACCAAGTTCAGGTTTCAAAGTCAAACGGTCCCTCTTAGGACATAATGGTGCCCAGTCTCCTTGGGCAACTTCCATTCCGCTCTCTTGTGTACGTGCATCTGCTTACAGGCATTCATCACACAGTCGTGTAATCACGGACTCCGGTTTGTCGCGAGATCCCCGTTCTCTCAGCTCAAAGCAGAGACACTGGTCATATAGCAGACCATATATTCAGTATTTTGTGTTGTTCTCACCATGCGGCCCATGTCTGTGTTACAAGAAAACACAACTTTGATTCTAGTTTAGTAGTATCATCTGCTATCTCTTTTCTGGGCTTCTTAGCATGGTGAGGTCACAAATATTAATAAAACTATGGCATGCTGATAAGGTACGTTAATTCCTAGTTTATGGATAAAACTGAATAATGGGGAGTAAGGTAGGAAATTTGTATTAACTGAGTCTTCTTACACTGGCCTTTCAATTACTGTTTCCAATCAACTGGCACAAAGTAAGCCTACAACTTCATGAAAGCTCCTTGGTGCTACCACAGTAAGAGGCACACCTAGCTCCCACGTCTATACTAGTACATTAACCAAGCCCTGGAGAGTTGCTGGCACGGAAAGTTTGCATGCTCACCAGCAAAGCCTTCTTGCCTCCAGCACGGCCCTGGCTGTTTGAAACCCCCTGCTGGGAATGGTCTCTGGTCCATTTTAATGGCAAACCATACCCGCACACTGCTGGGAAGGGTGCTGGCTGGGCACCAGTTACACCAGAAGGTTATACCAGTTTGCTAGCACAGGCATTCCTGCCCGCTGCCCAGCAATGCTCCCAGGCACACAATTAGTACAGGTTTTATCACCGAAATCACTTTCCTGTATTCTTCTTCCTCTTCTTAAAAGCACTGCAGGAGGTAGCTTGCTACATAGAAACCAGATCATTTTGCTTATCATTTTTCTATCGTCTATGTCAATGAAACACTACGGTACTGAAATATCCATTATCAACTATATTTGTGTGACTTGTTACTCTAACACATTTTATGTTCTGGATTAGAACAGTTACTAATGTAAAAATGTAAAATGGATTACTACATTGAGCAGAAGATAAGCCCGAGGCACAAAATACAGATTTATTCATTTCTATCTTTAAAAAAAAAAAAAGAAAAGATTGCATACAGTGTTTGTCATTTGCATAACAGCTAAATTTATCACATCATCAAACTGATGGGCCAAGGGGAAGGAATCTTTTAATACAACATCCACATAAATGATTAGAATAGAGTTCAGTCTCCTGGAAAATAACATTTTTTATACACAAACAAATGTGTAGCCAAAGGGTAGGAAAACTGTGCAAATAATTTTTAAGCCAGTATTTAAAAAACAATGACTGTCTCCCCACCCTGGTTCCTAGGTACGTGTGCTCTTGTGAGAAACGAAAAACATACATTGTGTTAATCAAAGTGTCTCAAATGGTGTTTAATATTCTTTTTTTATTTTAGTAGCAATATTTATTTACTTATTTCCCTGCTTACTTTTAACAGTTGCATCCCTTATTTGGTATTTTTTCTACCTGAATCCTCAAGTTCTTAAGTTTGTAGAATCTATGTTATCTTATTTGTAACGCCAAATGACTCATTTATCTTTTTTTTTTTATATTACCCAGTGAAGCTGGTATTTGTATAATATGATGCATTTCTTTTTGCCTTGAAAGATAAAAATGCTTCTATTCCATATCTCATTATTTTCGGAATGGTGATTTGTGCCTAGATACTATGTCTGTCTTACTGATTTACTGCTCAGAATAAGGAAACATCTGAAAAACCATCTTAAAAGTCAAAACATACTGAAATAATGCATAGTAAAAAAATCATAAATGTCAAAATTAAAATGTCCAAAGTTCAGAATTTTAATATCTATTTTCCAGTAGTTAATTTTACAGTTTCATATCCTAAGTATGAGCATAACAAGGATAATGTTGGAGAGGTTTTATTCAATATTTTAAAACTCTCACACTAGATCTAAAGGTACTCTGCTCTGAATTAGCATTTTTGTTTTATTTTAACCTCAGCATCCAAATATTCAGCAATTCAAATATCACACAAAATATAATAAGCCTACCTAATGGAAGAAAACAAATGAAAAATAAAAACTTCCTTTGCATCAAATAACCCAGGTACAGATTCCCCACTGCTTGAATAAGCTTTTTAACTTTAAAAATCCAGCATAATATGATGTTATCAGACAAAACCCACTGTTCTGCTCTGTGCAGAAGTACAAAGGTCTCTATGAATTGCAGTGCATTGGAAACCCAAGGTAATTGTTTTCTGTTATTATAGAAACAACTGAAGCAGCAGCATTGCAAGCAGCCGCTGAAGTAGGTGTATTGGTCCTTGTTCTGTTACCCGTCAGGGAGCCAAACTTTCCAGAGCCTCCACGCACACAGAGGTGTTTCTAACACTAGTTTTATTACCACAGTAAGACATTTACTGTATTAAAATCTAAGTGCGCATTTATTCTGATTAAAAAAGAAAATATTTCCCTGTTGACTTAGCGTTACTTATACAAGCTGTAATATCCCAGGATCTTATAAAGAAATCACATTAATTATTTCACAAATAAGCTGTATGCTGATGATACCTAATATATAAATGTTTATAAACTGTTGAAAGAAGTTAAAAGCATGTTGGAGACAGGTGGAGATACCGTTACCCTTAATGACTTTAAGTACATATCAATCAAAAGCGTTACAGAGAGTTACAAATTATTCTCTTAAGCAACCTGCTGAACTGAACTACGTATCTGCAACAAATACAATCAAAATATGTATCTCAGTTACTGAGTTCATGTAAATGGTTTATAAGTTCAACATAATAGAAGACTGCAAATTGGTTATAAATAGAGCATGAATAAATTTAGACCTAAAATTACAGGAAGATATTTAAACATCTGAGGATTAGAGTTCTGAAATGGTTCTATGGGGCAAGAAACCTAAATAGTTTTAATGAGTCTCATAAGCTTATGAAAAGGACTCTATGAAATAAATAGGAGAAATTCTGGAGACAAAAAAAGGATAATGTGAGTTTTGTGTATCTAATTTGTGTCATCAAATTAAAAGGAGACTGGACCATATCATCCTTCATTATAATGTTTATTGTATGAATCTCACACAGGGAGCCAACCATAGCCGCCCATGTGATTTAGGAAAACTGCCTTGGGAAAAACAGGGAGTAAGACAAACAAGAGAAGGGGAATGCTCATCTGGAAGCTGGAGATCAGCCATTTAAGACAAGCACTTTTTCTCCTGCCTTCTCCAGATCTTAGATATGCTGTTGGTGTGTTCAGCTCACTTGATTAAGGCTAAGTTACTCTGAAAATTTGGGATCACAAACAGCTTTTTTCCACGGGTCAGATTACCAGAACAACCCAACTTTATTTTTGTCGTCCCCACCCCCTCTCCCCCCAGTTACATTCCCCCCTAATATTACCCAGGGATATTGTTTATCAAATGGTTGTTACTATACAGAAGTGGATTTGGCAATTCCCTCATTTTCCGCAGCACATTTCTAGACAGAATATAAAATCCCTTCATGCAGCCTTCTCTATTACAGGAATATAGGTCTGAGCACTACAGATAAAGGCTAGACAAGAAAAACTTTAAGCCAAGGATGTGTTAGAGTCCATACAGTCAAGCAATGACACAGTGATAGTAACATAGTACCAGTGGAGCTCCCTTTAGTTTTATCATTATATGAATCTGACATAAATTATTTTGGCACCCCATTAGTCAGTAGGAAGAAGCAGGTTTAATATTGCACTGGAAAGAACTTTAAATTAGGGTTTGGATTAGCCCAACATGAGTTTCTTATACGATATCTGTACGAAGCAGAAGCATACACACTGCTAAATCGTGTCCAACCACCAATGCTCTAAACCCCAATCTGTTCGAGTAACGGTACTCTAAGGCCAAGGAACTTTTGCCCTTGATTAAAACGTTCAGGACATTGGTCTTTTATCTCTAAAGGAACTACAGAAACTTTTTTTATTCTACTCAATCAAAGTGTCTCTGTAGTTGATAGTGTCACATACCTTGGAGTTTATGAATACATATTAGCCACTGCTGGGACCCCCTCCTAAGCTGTGAAGATGAAGGTTAAGAGGAAGATGTGCAGGGGTACTGCGCCCCTCGTTTGATGCTCCACTAATGGATCCTCCACTTCCCTAGAAGGTTCATTCCTCTGTTTCCAGTTCCATCCTATCAGAGTACCAGTGACTGGAAATTACTGGAAATTAGTCTTGGGCTGACTGGTAGTAACTTCTGCACTGAAACCTAAACCAGCCTGCATTTTCTCTAAGGTGGAGTGGGAAAAAGGTATCCAGGCAGAGCACATGCATGGAGCACTTGTGTGAAAGACGCTGGCATTAACATCACTCCATTGTTTTTAATATGGTGATAATTAAACTGAAGTAGATTTGTAAACCTGAGGCCTTCTTGCCCTCCACACTGATGACACTGGCTATTGCTACAACTAAGCAGCAAATCAGTTTGCTAGTGAGGAGCAGAAAGACATCAAAGGCAAAGCCTACTAGAGGACACCTATATGTGGTACACCATTTTTTACTCTTTTTACTGAATTTCCAAAGAGAAGGCAAAACAGAAGAACACTGGCAGAAGTGGTGCCTTTCTGTAAAGATGTAGTGCTGCAGCATCCCATTGCTAGCAAGGGGAATGGACTGAAAATAGGGACAAGCAAAGCAGTAACCTTTCTAACAGTGCTGGTTGACTTTTGACTGTCATGGACTGTCACCTTCTTGATCCCGGAAAAAAACTGGGGTGTCAATTTGTTTTTAAGGCTAAATCTTAACAGAAATAGTAAGCCTACGAGCAGCAAAACTAGTGATGTCCTCACAGCTGTACCCCATCGCTGAAGCTCCCTCTCACATCTCCTAACCTGTAACACAATATCCTTTGCTGTACTCTAGTCATACTTAGAGCAGTAAATCAATGGTCCAGAGACCATTCTCCAGCTTTCAAACCAGGTGGCACAGTTCGGATCATGTCAGTAGAGAAAACCTAACCAAGCAAGGTGGCCAAATCCAAGCTGCCTGTTGCCAACAGTCTCCGGCTTCCACTTTCCTGCTGCAACAAGGCCAAGCCAGTTTGGGAGAGGGCTCCTTATCCTCACCCCCAGCTACGCCAGAGGCCATTCCTGCAGTCACAGGGCAAAGACCACCTTACACCAGCATCCAGGATCACAGCCTGGCCCTGCTCAATCTGTTAGGACAGATACAACCCCTGTACTTCCAGAGTGCAATAATCTCAGTTCTACTGCTCTCCCAAGTGTATGCTGCATGCCCTTGGCTGCTAACAAATGAAATGTTAATCAGGACCTATTCACTACCATCGAGTGAGCCTAAGTTAAGACCCTGTATCTCTCTCAGAAGACTGTAACAAATGATTTTTGGTGTGGGGTCAGGAGGTGTATTTGTGAGACTTTTATGAAGCTGATTACAGCATACATACTTCTCCAAGTAACATCTGCTTGCATGTCCAGCTGTTTATGCAGCTTTAAAAGTCAGAGCTTCATAGCAACTAAAAATATTAGTGCTTTAATGGAGTATGGATGTTATCTGCCTTTCATTCAGTGATTCTGTACAGAATCTATTATTTGAAAGAGATTTGATATGGAAACTGTCTTTGCTTTTCCTTTTTTGTGCCCTCTCTGAAAATCTCATGATATCCTCAGGATTTTAGGAAAATTCCTCTTGACCCATTTCTGCATCTGTCAGTGACTCCATCCTTTTAATAATCAGGCCCTATGTGGCTTAGGATTTTAAAGCCTGCATTAGGGAGTGACATGAGCACTCACATCCCACTGCATTTTGGTGAAACTGAGTGTTCAATTTTCAGGAGACTGTAGGTTCGCACTGATGTAGAGAGGCTTATGAGAGCATCAAAGCACTAGGACTCAGTGTGAATTAGGCACCTAGAGTACTTTATCAATTTTAGACTACAATAAGGATATTATCTGAACCTGTTGGAGCCTTTAGGCTCCAAGGTGCTTACATTGCTTTGAAAATAGAATAAAGGCTGCAATGATGCTTAGATAATTTTGGAAATGCTGTCCTTTATCTTCTCACTCACTGTACTTTTCCCTGACATAGATTCATAGTAAAAGAAAAAAAATACTTTTCATTTCAGATATTTTTACTGTTGTTTTTTCCCTTAGGCTCAAAAGCAAAACTTTTTCTGAAACCTGTGATATATCTATTTTGAAATCAACACCAGAAAAAGCCCACAGAAAATAATTGAGCTGTGTAGATTTCCAAAGGATGTGTTGAAAACATTTCTACAGAAAAGATATCAGTGTCTATCCACAGTAATTGCAACAAAATATTATTGCTTCATTATTAAATTCTGCAAGGACTTTGCAGGTAATTCCATGTGAGTTCTGCACGTTAGAGCAGAGTCCTCTGGAGTTTAATCCTTTTTATTTATAATGCTCAAGTCCTTCCTACATGTGGTGGGTAATCTATACTAACAAAAAGGTGTATTAATTGATACAGAACATTTTTGGTAGCAACTCAGTGACCAGCCTTCATTGCCTACAAGAGGAATACTTGATTCCTATCAGAATGAAGCTTATCTAAAGTAGGAAAATTCTGCTAGTCAAAGATGGTAGTGAAAACCTACATACAATGTGTAACTAGATAGCTGGGTTTCCTGTAAGACAATCTGTGACAATTTTTATGCGTACAGGCCTCTCATCATCTTCAACAGACTTCACACATGAAGAGAACCACAGAAGTCATGTAAAGCACTGCTGGACAAAGAGCATGTCCTGCAGAAAATGCCAGTGGAGAGTTATGGGATGGCTTACACCATGGAGACAAGGTGAAAGGAGAAAGGAAAGAAGCAAAAAAAATGAAAAAAAAGGCAGACAAAACTGAACTTTGTCTCCTACTGGGATCTGAATTTGTCGGAAGTGGATTGCTGTAGCCACCCGGTTTCACAACACCAAGGGAAACAGGAACTGCAGAGCGGATGGAGCATCCTGCTCCCTGTCGTGCCACCCACCTTCTCAGTGCCAACACAACACTCCCACCATTCCTCTCGCACATTTTCTCATCACTGCATCCCATCAGTGCCCCCCAGCACGGACCACGTTGCACGGCCCTGCCTGCCGCTGTCTTTCCTGCGCGATCTGCTACTGCTGCCATCTCCACAGTGCCAAGAACCACATTTACGCTGATACAGACAGACAGCAGTTCAGAATAATGGATATTGCCAGTCCGAGAGTGACATTTTATTTAACTGAGAGGAAAATGCACAAGGGTGTCTGCGAGCTTTACCGCTGATGAGATTTGAGCTGCCAGCTATGATTATGTTCAAATTTTCTCTTATCCCAGCACAACTGTTGATTGGCAACAGCTCAGACCCAAGAAACTGCGTAGGGGTGGCACAGCTGTTGCTGAATGTTAAAAGCTATTGCAGCAAAACCTTTCTGCTCTGTTGGTAGTGATACAAAGTATGTTACATGTACATATGTATGCCATACACATGTGTACGGGTTCTCCATTATTTTTCACTTATATATTTATATATAAGAGGTTCACCTTCTCTTTCACTTAAATGAAGACAGGTAACAAAAAGCATATAAATACCTCATGAAATCAAGTATCTTTTGTAGCTCTGAAGAAAGAGGTAACAGTTTTTCAGGCTGTGTTACGGTCTTAATACAGCAATGTTCATACGCTCTCTATCAAGGAATACATTAAAACAAAAGTGGAGAATTACCTCGAGCCCAGACGGTCAGATATATAGAAAGAGCTGGGTTAGCAGGACCAAGAAGCTCCCACAAAAACAAATCCAAAATCTCATAAACTCATATTCATCTTTTATTATTTCATTATATGCCTGGGGAGCACAAGAAAACCTTGCTTTCCACATTGATGCGTGTGCTGCAATCTGTGTGCACCTCTGGAAAACCGGTAAGTGCCCACGTACATAAAGCTCATCACAAGGCCAATGCTGCTGACAGCAATGCAGCATATACAGATTTAGCTTATCCATATTGCTTCACTGACTGGTTTTTAATAGGGCCTTAACTCCATACGATTCAGGTTTTTAGATATTTTCTACACGAGGTTTCTCTTGACTCCTTAGCTAGTAACCTTTGAAAAACTCAGACAGATGCATTCACTTTCACCAGTTCTAATTCATTAACAATGAATCATGCCTAAATTTAGTATACAATAATCTTCTGTTTTCTATGGCACTGAAAAGGCTATTCATATCAGGACATCCAGTCTGAGAGGAAAAACTGAATTATACTTAAATAATTTCCTAGGGTCTTACTATGTATATCAACATTTTAATTAAATAATTTGATTATTGCTTTCTTATAATTTTAGAAGATAAAAATGTCAGTGGGGTAATAAAACTCTTCATTCATTTGACAGTTAGTTGCAATCTGCAAGCAAGCAACCCAATGGCATAATGATAGCCTTTCATATTTATATATTGATTTTCTAAAACAAACATATCAAATTCACCTTAATTCTGTTAATGGTACTGCTTACAATTCTATATTACATATAATTACAGAAGAATTTGTTTTTTAAAATTAAAGTATCTACAGGAATTTAATATACGCATTTTCCACATGCCATGTCAAGCATGCTCCTTATATGTACATGCTGGCAAATCAAAAATCTTGTTCCTGCATGTGTATTTTCTAAAATGTAGATTTCAGTATGTGGTGGTGTAATGTTTGTTTCCAGTTTGAAGCAGTACTGGAAGAGCAACCAGCAATAGAAGTCACATGTTTTTCCTAGAGTTTGATGCGGTTTCCCTGCAAAGATCAATACCAACTTGCATTTTGGATACACTGCTTCTCACATTAGGCGCCAACAGCTTTTTTTTCTGTTTTCTGAATGTTTTCACTTCATCACTCCACTTCAGACTTCCTGTTTTACCAGAACCAGTTTGAACTTCCCTTCTGCTCTATCTCTACTTTCTTCATTTCCCTTCTAAGCCTTTGGCTTTGTTTTGGATGCTTACCACATAATGTCTTACTTCTTTACCTAGCCAGTTTCATTCTGCTGTAAATGGTGGTCCAGTATCAATTTTAAAACAAGAGGTCATCTTTTAAAATGTGTAATCAACAGTGAATGACAGAATGTGAAGTCTTCTCATTAGTGCATATACAATTGGATGCATAAGTTCAGTCAATGGCAAACCATCTGTTTCAATGCACACTTATCTGATTGAATATGTAGATGTTAGCAGAGACTCACAGTAGGGGATTTCCAAAAGCAAACTTAATCCCAGAGGTGTTAACCCCCCATCTCCTTGTCTGTCATCACTGGAGTCAGAGAGGTTTCTCCACAGGGTCGCACAGTGTGGCTCAGTCAGATGAGTTTCCCAGTTTCAAGAAATATAATGAAAGCTGGGGGCAAATTTAAAAAAATAGTTTTGAAAGCCAAGAATAACTTGATAATACCCATTAAGATTTCTTACGTACACTTGAAAAATAAAACCCTCTCCCCAGGCTCAGTGTCTGAAAAAGTCTCCTTAATGGAGCTGTCCGGTTTCAAAAATTCCACTAACTGTTGAATGGAAAGCCGATATTCTGTTACAAAATCAAACAGAAAAGAAGCAGTCAAATACTACGATTCATAAACTTCAAGTAGATCCAATTACGAAGAAATCATGAATGAATTTTTCCTTAAAGGCTGGTGTTAAGTGAGCATCAACCTTCTCTTTCCCATTTCATTGCTCACTGAAAACCTTTGAAACAGTAGACCTGTCCTAAACAGAGGACAGATGCAAAGGGAAAATGCTTACCATTATATTTACTTGTTAGTAAAACATTTCTGGAAAAAATAAGGCTAACTCAATGAAGTCCCTCATATTAGGATGTTTAACATGACATACATAGCAAGAAGTCATACAGTAAAATGGAAAATATGGATAACGATGACACCTTTAATTTCAGTTTTCAAAGCAATCAACACATACTGAAAACAAGTTCCCTTGATTTTCCTGCCTGTCTATCAAATATGGATAAAAACCACACTGTGACAGGATTACCAGAAAATTTCTTGGTCAAATTTCATTCCATCTGTGTATTTCCTTTCTTTGAGACAGGAAGAAAAAGATAGCTATGAAGACAACTTAAACACAGATTAACCACCAGCACCAAGAGGGATAAATAAAAGCAAAGCAGGAAAGTGCACCTGAGGCATCTGTGCAGGTATGTGGACACTGGGAACTGAATACAGGTTTTTTTAACAGAACATACTTTTCGCCAGACAAAAAAAAAGGAAAATAAGTTTTTCAAAACATTCAGGATCTGATAGTTGATTTATTGAGAAGATTCCTTAGGCTTAGAAGCAGAGAAAAGTGAGAAAAAACAAGAATGTGAGTGAGAAAAGAAAGAAAAAGAAAAAGAAAAAGAAAAAGGAAAAGGAAAAGGAAAAGGAAAAGGAAAAGGAAAAGGAAAAGGAAAAGGAAAAGAAAAAGAAAAAGAAAAAGAAAAAGAAAAAGAAAAAAAGAAAGAAAGTTAACTCTCCTCCAGAACAATTCATTGATCAAACATTTGCCCAAGAAGACGGAGGGAACCAGCTCCACATCTCTGCTCTGATTGTTTCTGACTTGGGCAAGTATGGCATTAGCATGACTCTTTATCTTAGTCTGGAAATCGCTCTGCTCCGCCTGAATAACTCAGTATTCACCAGGCTGGAAAGAGGCTGACTCCCCAGCCCGCTGGTCAACTATCATCCCCCTGGTCAGCTATCATCCCCCCAGCCCGCTGGTCAGACCTCCCCACGCCACAGCACCACCTGGGCAGACAGGCTGGGCTCTGCCACACCTTGTGGCCCCCTTGGCTATTGCAGGCTCTACTTTTTGAAAGCAACCACCAATTAACAATTCCATAAATCAGCAAATCACGGGAAGGCCACGTGCCTTTGGCTACAACAGTTCTTCCGTTCACAAATGGGAAGCAGTGGGATTCTGTGTGGGAAGTGTACAAACCCAGTACTGGAGGAAGACGGGCGCAGCCTTTCCTTTTTTACCACCTCTGCAAGTAGGAAGGGAGTTAACTATTAGACAGTATGGTAAGTGCACGTTCTCTGAAGTGTCTTTTTCTTCTTGCTTATTTTAATTTTTGTCAAAAATTACAACAAGTAATTACAATTTATCTTTTGAGTACTGGTGTTGCTGCCCCAAGAAGAGTGTAGATACCTTTGGGAGAAAGGAATAAAAGTGGATGAAAGAGATGCATGTAACTGCAGTGTGAGTGAGAAAATTAATGTGTCTGTGGATTTACCAAATTACCTGATTCTGAGATATTAAAATAATCTTTACAGATCCATACCATAAAATCATATAACTTTCATGTCATAACCTATAGCAATAGGAGAAAACAATTATTCACATAATTTTTCTTTATTTTAATTTTCATTTTCACCTGTAGCATCTGTTTACTGATAAGACTACTAAATAATCCAGAAGGAAAAAGTCATGGGGAATTCTACGGCACTATCCTACATCCCCTTGATGATCACTGGCTAGTTAAAATTAACTTTGAGGCTTACCATTTAGCCAGCTTTTAATCCACGCCATGCACGACTATTGATTCTGTAAAACTTCATTCTTTTAACCAACTCACGGTCATCTCTCAAACAAGCTATTGACTCACACAAGCCAAAAATCTTGTACATCTAATGTAACAATGCTGCTATTACTGCAATACCAGACAAATTATAATCCTTCTTAGTTCAACTCTTGCAAATGAGAAAAAGAGTTTTAATTAACAATTACGGGTTCTGCAGATGGAAAT
Source organism: Syrrhaptes paradoxus (assembly GCA_013400615.1). NCBI lineage: Eukaryota > Metazoa > Chordata > Aves > Pterocliformes > Pteroclidae > Syrrhaptes > Syrrhaptes paradoxus. The sequence goes on from VZTO01011817.1 coordinate 121,812, forward strand.
TTCTTTTTTTGGCTCAGACTTTGAGTCAGAAGCTATTGTTACATATGACAGTCCAAAGCAGACATGAAAATGTTGATTTTAATGAGTTCTGACTAGTTTACTGAAAAAAATACAAAGGATGTAGACTTAGCTAAAAAGTTACTTGTTATTTTTAAAAGTAAGAGATGTCTTGCCTTATGTTTTGGTTTTTGTTTACAAACACCTGTTATAAAATACTACAGCCATATAGAGTAAATCTAACATGGACATGCCTAGCTTAATGAACACAATTATAAAAGACATATCTTAAGATAAAATATGCTTTAATTCATGTTTAATTATGAAAAGTTAAACAACTCTAAGAATCTTCTTTATCTTACATGTTTTGCTTTGGTTATCAGTTTTGTTTTTAATTCTGTGCTTGATAATTGAAAATAGCATAGTTAATTCCTTTTATTTGTAATCAATTTGTGATCAATTGAATTTTGAGCACTGTTGATACTACACTACTTACTTTAAAAATGGAAATATTCTTACAGTATGTAAACCTGATATGTAAAATCTGTATTTTAGGCCCAACTCATCTTTGATTTTTTTTCCTCTCTATCTTCCCCATTTCTTTTAATTAGCTTCCCATTAAAAGGAATATGAATGATAACACAGAGAAACCATTTGCATATTCCTTGTAGGTGAAACTGAATTCTTATTCTGATGAGACAGAGTGAAAGATTACATAGTTACATCTCATCTCCCATTAAGTTTCTACTGATTTTAGAGAGTCTTTCATTTGTATTTAGCTGCTTGGCAAAGATCAATTGTCAAATTACACTGGATTTTCAGCTACTGACCATAGAGGATATAAGTCTTGAAGTATGTGTGCATGTTTAACAGCATTTCAATAAACAGAGAGGAAACGTCACATGCAGGGAACTACTGTTCCATTATTTTTGCTCTAAGCATTTCTCAAATTAAGCTTTTCTTCCAGGGTCTTTCCTTCAGGCTACCCTTCAACACCTGGAGAACACAGCTGCAGTTAGGAGTGAAGGAAGATTTAAGTCTTAAGACCATTTATATCCTTGGCTATTTATTTTCCCCAACTACCTCTCCTCCCGTTGTCTACAGGACAAATCCTGCCACCACAAGTCAGCTGTCCAGGGGTCCTCCTCAGCACTTCAACTAGTTTGGACCTTCCCACCTCACTAACTCCAATCCACAAAAACATGTGAGGTTTTGGGCAGTGACATGCAGACCTTTGCCCTCTCTTCCTAAATCTTAACTAGCAGTGCCATTAAGTCTAGTGGTGTTACAGGTCCTCCACGGTGAAAGACAAAAGCCACCCCCACATACCAAATGATAATACCTAATTTCCAGGTCTTTGCCTACTGGAATTTAAACAATCCTATCAGTCTTTTGGGAAAGGCTGTCCTTTCCAGTGGCTGGCCAAAGCCTCCTAGATGTGCTGGTTCTGCAGCACTGGAAGAGGAGCCACCTTCCAAACCATCCTTCACTATGAGCAGCAGAAGGAAGCTGCCTTTCAGCTGTTCTGACTGGCACTGCTTCTCACTACTTCAGCCTGAGAGTCAGAAAGAAAGAGGGAAAGGTGGCTCAGCTGACCACTCCACCTCTGCCTTTTTACAGCAAAGCAACCCAGAAGCTGTATCAGCCACATGGGAGAAGCTCTGGGATCGTAGCCATACTTGTGACAGGGCTGGCACCAGAGAAAGAAGAGGAGGGTTTAAGAAGAAGCTGGCAGACAGTATTCCTATTGGTAATTTTTCATTTTAAAGAAAAAGTGCTTATCTGCTTTATGCAACTGAAGTGCAATAGAGTGGCCAAAATGACACAGCACTGCTGAAAGAAAAGGAAAAACCCAACAGGTATCTCTGAATAATTTATTCTGTTACTAAGGTGACATTAACACCTTAGTGGACAGATTAAAGATGTACAACAGATAAGGCCACTTCCCAGGAGTTTGGTGAGACAGAACTTATCTCAAATATTCTTTCCTGTGGTGTCAGTACCTCTCCTGTTACCACTTTCACTGGATGCTACAGCCCTACAGAGATGTGTTCTATCAGTTCTAAACGGCCTACCCTGATTTATTGCTGTAATAATCAGTCCTCGGCTTGGCAGCAATTCAGTGGGAATTGCGGCTGCCCTGGTTTCTCAGAATCAAGCCAAACCTGCTCTAAATCAGCCAGGGGCTATCAGTGACTGCTTCTGAAAGAGTGGGCAGTTTGCTTTCCTGCATTCATTTACCAATCCCAAAAAAAGACCATGCTTACTTAGCACAGACCTTGTCATGATTAATCCATTGATACTGCTAAAGCACGGGAAAGAAGTCTGGCTACACTGCCTTTGTGCATTTTTTTTTCTATGTTCACTGCAAACACTGTGCTGTGGTCTCTGTTATCAATACTCTTTATATGAAAAAATCTTCTTCATTGCAAATAGAGAAACCCACTGTAAACCTACAGAACCTCATTATTAATACACAACACTTGGTGGGACAACAACCTACACTCTAAGCTTTTCATCCCAAGAACAGGCATCCAAAAGATGCATTTTCTTCAAATTATTCTCTTTGTATCTTTCACCAGGGGTCAACTTCCCAGAGAGAAAAGCAACACCATTGCATGATCACACCAAAATAACGAGCCCTGGTGCTATACCAATGCAGCGGCATTGCTGCTGCGTATTGCGGTCCCACAAGTCCACGTGGAGATGGCCCAGCAATAATACCAAAGCCATCTGACTTCCTGTCCATTTGTCCTTTTGCTTACTTTGATGATGTGGAGACCTGCACCATACTGATATTATCAGTGAATTTGATATCTGACTGTGTAGTGCCAAAACTGCACATCATTTTTAGGTACTTCATGAATCATTTCCGCTGCATATTAAAACACTACACAGAGTTTTCTGGCTAAGTGAAAATAAAGAAATCTTGAAAAATTAGAGCTCACTAGACATCAAATGGGAATCAAAAATATCCTTCCCTGTTCATCACTAAATTCTTTATTTTATTCTAGTTGTGTTTCTGATTATTTTTGCAGCTGCTTTAATTTTATAGCACGTTAAGCAAGTGTAGAAAACCCTGCAAAGTGTAAAAAGCCCTCCAATTAATCAATATTGTCAGAGTAAAAAAAAAACCCCCAAAGTAATAAATTTAAACAGAAACGAAATACAAATATTTCCATGAATATAGTGATACATTTTAGGTTCAATGGTCTGTAACAAACAATTTTTTTTGCTCATATTAGAATCATATAGAAGATGGTTTTCATTCCAAGAGGAAAATTCCTGTAAGAAATATTGTAAGCATTTACTGCATATGTAAATCTTTATCTCTAGATAGAGTTACTTATTTATTCAGTATCCATGGAACGTGAATATTCGATTTTATATTTTTATTTTGATTTTACCTTGTTTCCTTTCTAAAAAAAAACATTCTTCCCCAATCCCCACAGACAAGTGACCAACCTCACTTCACTGTTTGCCAGTACAGATCCTGTTTCTTCTACAAACACTCTCCAAACTGCACTGAATCTAAAGAAATACACATATACCCCTTTTTTATCTTGAAACTGCCATTCAGATATTTTAAGTATGGAATCTACCTCGATTCTATACAGATAAGTCAGTGCTTGGTAAAAACAGCTATTTTGGCTAGAGGGATACAAAGTGGAACAACCCAAGCTCATTCTCTTTCAGCCACACACAGCCAAAGCATCTGTTACTTATTTTACAAGTTGCTAATGACAGAGAACAGTTTTCAACTCCTGCTAAAAGTATATAAATTACAACCACACTAGGTACTGGAGCCTTCTTTGCAAACACATGCTGCTGCATTTCCACTGACTATAAAAAAAGGCTTTTATCTTCTTACTTTTTCTATCCACTGTTCCTATTATATTAATTATGAGAGTACTTTTATTTCCCTGTAGGTTTTGAGTATCCTGACAGTTTTGCTTCTCCTTACACTTACAGAATCATAGAATCATAGAATGGTTTGGGTTGGAAAGGACCTTAAAGACCATCCAGTTCCAACCCCCCGGCCATGGGCAGGGACACCCTCCACTAGCCCAGGTTGCTCAAAGCCTCATCCAGCCTGGCCTTGAAAAGTTACACTTCATAAAGTTACTTTGAAAGCTAATTCAGGCAAATAAATTTTCTCCCTGTAGAAAGTAAACACAGCCACCACGGTTCCTTGTTTTTAAAGAATGATGCCTCTAAGGCACCACCTTTACAATACACAAATTGTTAATCCTCTTCCTGAGAACATTTAAGTTTACTGCCAATACAGAAGATAAATTTCAGGTTCACTTCATAGAAGCGTAAGCAGACACCAAGCCTCTGTTGTGCAGGCTAAAAAAGAAACACCTTATAAAACCTAAAAATCTTTACATGCAACAGTTTCACCCCACATTTGCTCAGGAATATAAAGAGAAGACAGACAGCTGCTGCGGAAGAAGGAAAAGCACTAAAATTCTGAAGCTCTGCTAAATTTAATTGCATTCTCTGCATTTCAAAACCCTTATTTAGATGTGAAATCATAAATAAAACTAACATAAAAATAACAGTGATATTCTTTTCACACGGTTCGGTCATAAAAATGAGCTTGGACTGGTCCTGCTGTTTTGTTGCAACTTTTGTAAATTGTTGGTCAAAATGTGATGGTGGAGGTATGCAGCCATCTAGTATCACACTTACTGACTGATGTTTTGGTTGGCTGTCTCTAAAAAAAAGAAATTATTATTATTTTTTTTTAATTGAAAGGGCTGTTAGAAATGAAGATGATCAGAAGCAACTGATAGTGCCAAAGGTATTTTCATAAAACACTCCCATTTGACAATAGTTAGCAAAAATTAACAATTTCACCCTTTATAAAGAAGAAATAACTATATACGATAAGACAGTCAATGTTTGCTGTATCTGGTACTTGACATGACTTCAGTTATTCAAAGGAAAGCAATTTTGACAGTAGGAACAATAGTTAACTTATTGTTTCCTTTTTTTCTTTGATCTGTGCTCTCTTTACAAAGTTTGCATTTGTTTTTGCTAAATTGTAATGCTATCGAATTATTAAATTAGTCATTAAAACTGGATCCAAGCAGAATTCACCAGAATCTGTATCCTTTATTTAAAAGCTACTCTTTAGAGATATGGAAGCCCAGTGAATCTATCTTCATTATACAGGCCAAGAGCGAATTTATCACAAAACTAATCACTTCATAGCCAACATTTGGCAGCTGAAGAACTGTGAAAAATTCAAAATCCTGACAGAAGGCCAACAGAATAGGCTGCTGTGGATAGAAAAGTAATTTCCAGGGTTTACTAAAAGTCTCAAGGTATGCCAGTTTATGCTGTAGTTAACCATTCACATTAGTTAATATTCCTGCCACTAAACAAGAAGATATGGGCAGTGATAATGAACATATAGAATAATTTTTTTAAAACATAACTGAAATTTTATCATAACCTATAGCAAGAGTGCCACTGGTTTGGCATATTTCACTCATAATTTGTAGTAAGAATTGAGACCTCTCCTTAGAGCACCATCAATGATACGGAAAATAAGCCAAACTGCTGAATATAACAGATGGTAAAGATTTTAAAAGGCAACAGAATAACAAAGAAGAATGAAAACATAAAGAAACATTAGAGATACTAGGAAACAGACAGAAAAAAAAAAGAGTTGATTGGCACTGATGGCACACAGTTTTGGAAAAAATGTGAAATAACTGAAGACATCACATGCTGCTGTTCCACAGCAATGACCAAAAGACAATTTGATGTAACAGCCAACAACAAACAAATCTTTTCAAGCACAAAAAAGCACAAAAGCTCAGCTTTGGTTATATATTCAAAACTCTGAGCAGGGAGACGATCACGATGCTTCTAGATGTTAGTGACACATTTACCAGCGAGAGTTAAGGGACTGAAGTTGCCATTTTCCACTTTTCCTGCAAGCATGTCTCATGAGGTGTTCAGGTCTGTCATTATATGCTGAGCCATGGTCAGACAGTAATGGAGCGTCACACTGAAAATCAGACCTCTGCCTGTGTGAGACCATCCTACTGAACTACCCTAGCAGGTGCAAAACTATTCCCTGCAAACGGACCTGCAAATGCCTGGACCAAAAGCTTGGCCTCAGCTGTATGTCCCTGATGTCTACGCTCTCCTACCACCCAGCTAGAAGGACCCACAGCAGGATCCCTACCTCTTCCTCTACTTCTTACCCCTGACCAACACCACGTCTTTAGCCAAAGCCTGCACTGTATGGGGTTCATGTTTACTTGTCTGCAAGAGATCCATTTGGCCTTGGCAGAAACATCCCATGAATCATAAAAACATTCAAACATTTAATTATATGGATGATCAGGATATAACATTTGGCCTCTGCCCTGGCTGATTTAGTTGATCAAACTTGATATAGGTATTCAGGACCATCTAAGGCTCTCTTGTTTGCTAACAGCCAGGAAAACTAGCTTTAAGAGAACTGTTCACAGCCAAACCAGTTCAAAATGCAGTGCAGATGAGCCAATGACCTTTGAAATCAACAGAAAACAGAAACCCGATTTCTGAAGATTGCAAAGGAAAGAGGAGAGCAGAAATAAAAAATAAGACACAGAAATAAAGTTCCTGAAAATCAATAAGTAATGTTTTGCAGTCATACTTAAAGGAACAAGCCTCAGACTGAACCATATGCAGAAATGTGTTTGTAGCGGGGGAATCCCCCAGCCACTCCGCTTCAATTTCCTGACTGTAAAACGAGAGCAATCAGAATCACAGAATCACAGAACGTTAGAGATTGGAAGGGACCTCGAAAGATCATCAGTCCCCCTGGCAGTCCTATTTACGTGTTTCTCGCTGATAATTTGAACACTAGAGTGTAAGAAGATAGAAGCTGTTCACTATAAACTTACATATTGTACTGAAGAATGCTTAGCAAGAAATAGGTATCTCTTCCATGCCATATGAGGAAAAATAAACAGTATGCTCAAGACCCCATGTCAGATGCTGTGCAGCCCCTCTCCAGGATATATGCCTCTAATCCCACAGGCACCTCTTGAATATGTGTATATAAAAGGTGTCATGATCTGACAATCTGGGATTCAGTTCTGCTCTGATGAATTTCCACTTGTCTTCTGAAATCTTGTGAAATAATGTTCTCTGGGTCTACACCGGTTTTTACACTTGGCTAGCAACTGTAAAACAATTTTCACACTGGACTAGTGAGAGGAGGTCCATCCAGTACTTTCTGTAATTGCACACTCAGTGTCTGTTCTTCAGGAAGGACAAGAATAACAAACCCATTCCTAAAGAAACAGGACTAATTGCCACACACCTCAGTATGTCAGCCAATAACTTGTATGAACATAAAACCAGGAGGTACGTTGAGAGAGTATGCACGAACTTTCCACCCAAGTCACTTGAACTGAATTTTCAAATCAGGATTTTTCGAGACAAAAAGGAACAACTACTCCAACAACTTCAGATTTCCTTCTTTTGTATTTCTTCCTCTTACGTCTTGTCAGTATGAATAATGAAGGGTAAATACCCAGCTGGTTACACATTCAATATCAACCTGGCTTCCTCCTGGGAATGGAATATGCTACACTCTGTGTAATATATTGGTGCAAAGTAAGGGAAAAAGGATAAGAAACCCCAGCATAACGATGATTTTCCTTTACTAAGCCAATCACATTTTTAGAATTTTTTCCATTATGTAATGACAAACAGCTTCAACTTCAGTTGAAAATGTACAGAATAGATTTCCTCACATTTTAAGTACTCCTTGTCCAAAGCCAAGAAAATGTAAAAAAATTATATTAACTACTAGTAATGACTGTTCACTCAGTCAGGCAAACAATGCCATGACATTACCTCTAGCAGCCAATCCTACAGAGCAAACAAACAATAAGCTGTCATGCCAGATTCTTATGGAAATAAATGTCTGAAATGGAGGTCTGCAGTGTAATCCGTTTAACCAGTGTAGAACATGCTGTAATGGTTTGTTAGAAAGCTTCAGCGAGACCCCAAGCAAACATTTACTGCCTGCGTTAGAGAAGAGAGGCGTTCTCAGGCTCTTTCTGCAGGATGCACTATTTCTCCCAGCCATTCAAAGCTCATTAGCTGTCACGGTGGAGGCAAACAGCAACTGTGACATGAGCCGCTAAAAATACCTCTTATTGGCATCTGTTCTGTGGTATTTTGTGTTCATTGGAACCTTCAGTGGGTGTGTGAAATTTTCCAGCTGCTTATAATATATAGGACTGAGCCTTAAAAGACTCAGTTACAAGCCTTGTGTTACAGGGAACGGAAGGTTTATTCTAGGTACAAATAAAAAGGCTATCACTACATGCTAGAACACCATACGCTGCTTTACACCATGCAGAATTTTGCTTGCAAATAGCCATATTTTTTGCAAGTTATGGTGAAAGCCTATCCAAAAGCTGACTGATTATACCACTTCCAGAAGTTTGCCAGCATATACTGTGGTTGCACCCTGTGAGTGGCTGCTTGAGTTCTTCCTAGGATGTAGCAGACTGGAACTGACTTCTTATTTTTGCTTGTAAGGAAAGTAAAACTTGTTGATTTTTTCCCCAAAACACCATATGCAATAGCTTTGTCTACATTTTTGACTCCCAACAAAGCAAATAAAAATCCGAGGAAAAGAAACTGCTCTTTCAGGTTTATTGTGTACGTTTAGTCAACAGTCTGGAGAAAACAACATCAGCAAGGCAAGAAATCAGAAGCCACCGAGCAGGACACTGAGCCAAGACTGTCCCCTGGATGGGAGCCCAGCACCCAGTGGTAGGCAGAAAGGCTGTCCTGTGCTGCTGCTAACTTTTGTCACTGACCGTCTCCAGCACCTTAACTGCCCCAATAGCAGGCAACAAAATCTTCAAGGCTTACTCAATGGCAAAGTGCTTTTATTGTCTTCTGTAGCTAATTTCCAAATACGAAACGGTTTTCTGCCTTACTGCTTTCTCTTACAGGACGTGTTTAAAATAAAGATGTTGTAAAAGAGAAGAAGAGCTGTTCAATGTTTCTTCATTATTTCCCATAGGGAAAAAAAAAGCCAATTAATGGAATCAAGAAGCTAACTTGCAATAACAATTTAATGAAATGTTGTGGGTCTTGTCAACTATCTGAGCTGATCTTTGCAGTAGATATAAGAACTGTCTGCGGCAAGTGGCTGGCCAAAAACAATAAAAGGCATGAGGAACACAGAACTACTTGCACTCAATTAAGTAAGTGTCATATTATCTGGCATTAGTTACACTAAACAATAATAAAGTTGAGTAAGTCTAAATCATCTCGGATGGTAGAAAGGGAAAGAGCTCCACCACAACCTGTATTCAGTGAAAGAAGCCTCCATTGACTCAGGGAAAATCCACCCACATTATAACCTCTTTCCAACTATTTAATGTGCATTCTGAAATGACTACACAATACAGCTGAGATAAGCAGAAAGCTTCCTGATTAAAAATTATTGCTGAAGGTATTGGTTCACTGTGTCTCCACAGGGAAATTGAATAAGACTTTACTTCCATCAGCAGATGTAGTGAGAAGAGCATTAATCATATCACTTTATGGAATACTTTGGCATTACTAAGCAATCATTGTTTTTTTTCTAAGTTGTAAGACAAGACACCATTTCTTGTGAGATGAATAATGAGAAATTACCACTTAGACAATGGAAGAGGGCAAGTTCATTCACTGTGATGTTGATCCTAGGTTGGTGGCACTCAATATACTTTCATGATTAATTTCCAGCTACAGGGATTAGTAAATTCACATCATCAGAGACATGAGCTGGTAAAAAAGCAACTATTTATGAGTACTAGATGTCTCTTTGAGATTGTTTATATTGATCACAAGGGTTTTCCATTTCAAGGAGATAATGAGTAAGCAAATAAACAACAATATGCTAAAGAGAATTATGATGAACTTATTAATTTCTCATAGATCCACACTGACAATTCCTGTGTGTGGCAGAGCACACTGAAGTCAGTTCCTCCCATGAAAAAGTAGCTTACTGCAAAGTAATAGCGTGCTTGTAAGCCTCATAGAGTAATGAAGACTAAACTTACTGAGAAAGCAAAAGGATGCATTGAACAAACAAAATAACCTGCTTCTGTTATCTGTGAAAGCACATCAGTGACTCTCAGGAACTTGTATATTGTAAATAGTTAATAGCAGTTAATGGCTCTGGCAGCTATACGGATTTTCAATGGAAATTATGCAACATTCAGAGCTCAATCAGCCTGACTCCCTTCTGCAAAGGAAGTTACATCAGAAAAACAGTATCTGGTTTTCCTCTTTTGAAATACGCAGTATTAGATGGTGACAAAGGAGATTTGATCCCAACAGACTGGAATCAAGTGGAGCAGATGCGGCAACCAAATGGAGTGGGAGACGAGAATGTGGCACCACAGCTTTTATCCCCAGCCCACCTCTGGCCCCCAGAGCTATGAAGAACATTGCCTGTGAACTCTGAGCAGTTCAGCGTGGCATTTGCGCCTGCCTCCCCAGGAACAACTGTCCTCTTGGCATCACCACTGCGAAGTTAAAAGTGTGCTGCAGGTTGCCAGACCTGCAATCTGAGCCCCTTCCCATTGCTACTGCTGGGAGGCAGTCCCCCCGCCCGGAGGAGAGGGCTCACGCTGCACTACCGGGCAGTGGCACTTCGGATATCCGCTGCTGGACAGCTGTACAGCACTCGATCCCCACAGGGCCTGCTCCTGTGGCCAACAGCAGTGAGGGCTCATGGCCTGGGACAAAGATGCTGAGCGTGCCTGGGAAGTCATCCTCGCAGGAGTGTCAGAGACCAGGCTGGCTCTCTGCATGAAGTCATCGGCATAGCTGGGGAACACGGATGGGAAATAGATCTGACTGTGGAGATGGGTTAGGCCAGAACTCTACAGACAGTGCCAGCAGGACCTGTGACAGGCAGGCAACACGTCACCTCCGCGCCAGGCTGCACCTAGCAGTGTGAGTTGCAGACACAATGGGCTCCCAACTGCTATCTACCTCAACATTTAAAGTACATGCTTTAAAAAAGAACTATTTTTTTTTACATTTCTTTTAGTTTTTACAAAACAAAAACAATCCTAAAAAATCATCTATGAGGTTTGTGAGTTAACAAGGTAGAAGACAAAGAATAGAGAAAGCAGCGGTGGATCTGAGGCTAAACTGGGAATTTGGAAGAGTATTCTGAGGAGAGGGAGAATTAACAAAGCACAGAGGAAAGATAACGGTAATAAAATGGCACAGGACAACGGCGACGAGAGATAAGGAGAAAGCTGGAGAAGATGAGAGGTGAGAATTTAGTCATCAGTGAAGTAGGCCCAGGGAAGATAACAGTCTGTGGAGCAGGAGAACTACAGGAAATCCACACTACGCAATGCCACACTGACACGACGAGAAAGCTGCCTGTGGAAAAGCCAGCTTCTAATTCACACGCTATTTATCTTGTGGCCCTATCACAATCCCTCATCAAATTATCTTACAAATCACAAGGACAAAACCTTAGTGACTTCAAACACTCTCACAGGGTTTGCAGAGTAAAGATGGACCCTAATATTGGCACCAGCTGAACCAGCTGAGTTAGTTTCCAGAACTTGTCACAGATGTATGACACAGATTTTTTTCATCATTGTTCAAGGACAAATCAAGAATAACTTGCGGCAATCAAGCAGTGAATTAAAAAAAAGAAAAACCAACCCAAAAACTTGTACCAGCTTCCTCTTCCATTTATAACAATACAGACCCGCATATTATAATAGCAGTGTACCAATTTAGTTAGTGAGAGATGATGTGAACAGGAGATCACTGCAAACTAATACATCACCAAAGTTACAGTATCCTAAGTATCTCAATGTATAGCAAAGACAAAAGAAAATATAAAGCTGTACCGGAGATGCTAAATTATATTTAATAAAATAAGGAGATACATGAACTCAAATCAAAATGATCCATCTGATTTTGTAATATTAATGTGGAATGCTAACCTAATACTCGGGCAGTCAAGAGGTTTCCACCTCTAAATATACACTAGGAATCTACTATTTAACATACACAAAACAGTAAAGCACAGTGTCATTGCAACTGCTTTAATACTCACTTAAAGAGAACTGAACTCATTAAGTCAAGATGAAAATACCAAAACTAAAACTAAAAAGGCACAAAATCAGAAATAAGACTAACCTTTGGTAACACATGTGAACAGCACAGACAGAATTTGTTATTCTTTACATATCGTAGCTTTTTCAATAAATCCTATCTTTGTACCAATTTAGTAATTGAAATTATGTTCTCAAATGTTATAACTCCATGTTCTGATCATGCAAAAAGAAATTCTGAGCTCCACACATTGTGACTGTAAATCCGAAAGAGATAAAAACAGAGGGAACATTTAACTCTTCATCTCCAACTTTAAAGCGCACAGCTGGGTGAATACCAGTACAAAATGCAGAGCAGGAGAAAGCCTTGTATTTGCAATGCTCTCCTCTGTCCCTCAGATGTCATACCCGTGAAGGATAGCTTATATTTAATGCAGTGTGATCTTTTCATCCAGAGCGTTCATATCATTGCATATTTTGTTATATACAAAAAAAATTTAAAAATTCTAAATGAAAACAACCTGCCCTTGCGTTCATATTGTGAGAGGAAATGCATTCTCCTGCCCAGGGCTGGGCAGGTCAGAATTCCAGTAACATACAGCTCCTCTTCTTTTTAAAAAACAAGGTACCTACTTATGAATTGCTCTTTAAGTGAACGGAGTCAGTGGGAATTTGTCAGCATTTTGCTAGAATAATGTTTTGCCTGTGGGCTAGAATTGCTACGGGCAGCACAGTGTCAGTTCAATGAACTGCAGCTTACCAGGGCATGTGTGAATGATTTCTTTATGCAAGGCTCCCACAGCCAACCCACATCTGAAGGAAACAGTCTGTTTTGAGAAATTCTAGTCTTAGTCTCCTCCTCACTCCGTTAGTCTATAAAAACAAAAGTTAACTTAAAAATGTACTAGAGAAATAAAACTACACCCAAATAAAATTTATTCACTCCAAGGCAACTACGTTTCCCTTTCTAGCTTACTGTCAGAAGATGAATTTGTGACTTCAAGGCAGAATTTTAAGGTACTTTTATACAGTATGGATTTCTCTGCTTTGGAAGGAGAACTTTCAGGCTGCTCTGTGTTGCATATCTGAACCTCATTAATGTTTACTTCACAGTTAGGGACTACTGTATTTCTAAACTTCTGTTGTTTCTAAAGCTGCACGTTTAAAAAAATGACTGTACAGCCCAGATACTTTTCTCAAAGAAATGCATTCATTTTACCTGCTCTGAGTGTTAGTCTAGAATAGGCATGTCAAACTGTTATTTAAATTCCTTTGTAGAGGTGCAAAAGCTTCTCCATTATCAAATCTGAATTTTATCAGCATCAATATTCTTTTTCCCAAATTAATCTCTGATATTTGAGTTGCTTGAACAGACCTAATAAGGCCTAAAAAGCTTCAACAAATATGCACGCATACGTGTGAAAATGTAGTAATAAATAATCATTAAGCACCACTTATGAAAACCCAGGAGACAAACAACAGCAAGTTAATGTCTCTCTCAATATGGAACGAAAAAGTTTTTCATTCCCAGGTGTATGGCTTCCAGAATAACCTCCTTAAATAAGCTTTTAGCAAGCAAGGAGAAGGTGCTGCTATTTATTCTGAAGCCTATCACAACACACAACATAAAAACCAAAGAAGCATGAGACAATTTTTTTCTTTAAATTGGATTTTGATAAAGTGAAGAAGGCACTGCTCTTTCTTTAAAGATGAGACACATTTGAGATGAATTTACATTAAAATCTCTCAACTAGTGGTGGTACAATGCTCTTGGCATTCTAATAGAGTAACATTCAGATAATATTTAAAAATGGCAATATAAACGAAGTCTTTTCCACTAAATTGGTCTAAGTAGTTCTTGTTTGATGCAGTGTAACATCAAAGAATATCGAAAACATTTTTGTATTGCTATTATTGATTAGTGCAGAACTGTGAATTCATTGCACTGGCATCTGGGAACCAAATCAGAGGAAAATAAAGCCCACGTGCACCGTCAAATGTACATTTTGGTCCAGTCATGCCGCAATGTATGCAAATCCCCTATCACCTTTGAGGTTCTAGGGGCTCCTAAGGAACGCATGTTTGGTTCTAAGAGATTTTTTTAAACTACTGTATGATTTGTATTTTTTTTTTAAGTCACTATACCACAATACAAGCACAGTAACAGTCTTGTCATTTCTTTCAGTCTCCAGTTGGTAAATTCATGGAAGCAATTCTTGGAACTGGAAATGGCACCGGAACATAGAACTACTTCCACTAGTGTAGCTGAATCGAAGATAAATAATACAAGCTGTTACCAGCTGAGGGAATAAACAAGACACCTTCCTGCAGAGATTTAGTTAAAATTACATATTGCTATTTCCTTCAGATAATGCTTTATATTGATTAATATAAGGCAGATACTAACATCTACTAATGATTCACTTTCTTTAGTGGCTGTTGCACGTATGAGTTGTTCTCTTTCTCATTTAAACTCCTATATAATTTAATAAAAAAGTACTGAATTCTTATTACAATCTAGATTAACCTTCTACCTCTTAATTGTCTTCTTGACATCATGATAGGCATTCTAGCTCTTTATTTTCTACTTAGTTTCAAAAGAAAAAAGAGAAGCTGAAAGAGATAAAAATCCAGAAACAAACCAGCTAACTTGGCACAAATGCTGACTGAAGGGAACTCTCCTAGTTCTCCAGCCTATTAAGTTCCGAGTTATTTCTCAGTGTGACAAAAGGGATAATGGTCTTCTCCTACAGCCATGAACAAAAATACCCCACAAGAAAACCACAGAAAACACAGGCAACAGTGTTTCCCCCTGCAGCCCTCCTGCCTTTCACTGTTGTGGTTGCATAAAACATGAACATCCCAAGCAGAAACCTTTGGTGACACACAGCAGACAGCAGTGCTTCCCAGATGGACTGGGAAACCGCGACCCTTTGCTCTAAATTTGACTAGTATGATGCTGCAATGAGTCCAAAGGTAGACCTCAAATATACACACTGGGGATATACACACCTACTTCCTGGGGCTACCGTAAGGATTAATTGTCAGGCAAAGCTTAAAAATGCTGCACAAGCATTACATATTAACAGACGAGAAGAGTCTTTTGGAAGATCAGAAGAACAGGAGTTACACCCTCCAAATTCCCAACAGAGCCAATGAAAAGTTACCACGCAGGTATCTACACTGACCAGCATCCGTATCAGCTACTTTAACCAACCTTGGCTCTTTATTTACTACACTGGTGACATTTCTGTAGACACTAGTTTATTACTTGTATTTATAGTTAGACTATAACTCCCTGAAAAAAATGCTGACACAGATTTTAAATTCAAGTATGAAAAAAAGCAGAGAAAATATAGCTGTATTAGTGATGACTAGACAGACAACTACTTGTAACAGTTTTATAAATGTAAGTGCTACATAATAGGTTAAAATGCTTGCAAAAATTGACTCTCTAAAAATATAAAGAACTGTTGCTAGCATAAATCATCAAACTATGAATATATATTGGTGTCATGGTTTATAAAACCACGGGGACAGTTTTTGCTAAACACCTGGTGGGCTGACGCAGGGACAGGGAGGGTTTCACTCACCACTTAGGGTCACAGGCAAGAAACCGACATGACTTGGGAAGAACAAAAAAACCAGTTTAATTTATTAACTATTTACTACAAGAAGCAAGATACTGAGAGACAGAAACTACATCTTAGACAGGCCCTTCTCCCCCACCCCTCCCTTCTTCCCAAAGCCCAAAGGCTTTGCTCTTCACCTTCTCCCCCCCAGTGGCGCAGGGGGGCAGGGAATGGGGTGCAGTCAGTCCCGGCTCCTTCCTCCTCACAGTCTGTCCCAGCTGCAGCGTGGGGTCCCTTCTCACGGGAGAGTTCTTCTCAAACTGCTCTGGTGTGAGTCCTTTTCCACACGGGGCCACAGTCCTCTGACAACTGCCTGGCTCCGGTGTGGGCTTCTCCATTATTCCTATGTGGGGTCCTCCATGGCTGCATCTTCTCATGGGCTGCACCAAGGGACAAACCGTGCGGCACCACAAATCTTCACCACGCTGCAGGGGAAATGCCGAAGGCGCTTTCTCTCCTTTCTTGATTCCCTTCTGACTGGAGCGCTTTGTGGTCCTTCATCTCAAAATCTTGCTCCTCTCTCTGTTGCAGGTCTTCATCGGCTCCCGGGAAAACGGACTCCTGGGCGAGCCATGGCAGAGGCTCGGGCTACGGCAGGTCGGTTTGCAGAAGGTGAGCAGGCAGCTGGACGGCCGGACCGGCCCGCCCGAGTCAGGCCCTGCCCGGGGCCATGCCAACCCCATTGTTCTGTGCCCCCTCTTCAATCTGTCATTGGTAGAGGCGCCGACTGGCTCAGCCCTGGCCTGGGGTGGGTCCAGCCTGAAGCTGGGGAAACTTCCAGCAGTTTCTCACAGGGGCTGGATCGGTGGTGCTCCTTCCCCCACTGCCCCTCCTGGTTACCAAACGCTTGGAGCTGGGGGTGAACCCTGAGCAGTCACAGAGAGGAGCCCCCACTGCAGCCCCTCCCTTGCTGCCGGCAGAGCTGGAGTCCAGGGAAACCTTCAGCAGCTGCTGACAGGAGCCATTGCTGTGGCCCCTCCCTGCTGCCCGACAACCCCCCCCTAAAAAAAAAACCTCAGATTAAAACCCATGTATCTGCTATATATTAAACCACCTTGAATAAAAATACTAATTGAAAATTAAAAGCTCAGACTAAGGACACACAAAAATATATACTGAAAATCAAACAAAACACTGGATTTTTTTTCTAATCTTATGTAATAAAGAGCATCACTATTCTGCTGCCGTAAATGCCATTCTGTCATTAATATCGTCAGCATATGCAGTTTAATTTACTTTTGATTAGATATGCATTGTATGAGTCAGTGCAGATCTTAAAAATCTATTATAAACTACTGCAGTCATGAGAACAATAGTTAACACAAAGCAGTTGACTCCTCCTGCTGATTGAGTTTGATTAGCACGGATGGCAGCCACACATGCACAGGAAGAAAATATAACCCTGCAAAAGAACACAGGGCTCAGCATCTCAAGGTGCTGGTGTAGGAGTCCTGGTGATGTTTTTCCCCCAGCACATTTCCTAAAAGGGAAAAACCAAACCCATACAAATCTGTAATAACAGTATTTCTTACTTCCCTCTACACTTTTCAAAAAATGTTGCTGTAGTTCTCCTGGCTTGCTTGACTGCAGTAGGATGACTGGCATAATCAGAAGTGGTTCTCAGAGGCACTGAACAAGCTTAACTTGCTTTCTCTTTTAGCTAAGATCCTCGACATATTTACAATGGTATTCTCTGTTAAAAGAGTAAATTGTGCACTGCCAACAGCACTCAGACACATCTAGAGACCACCAAGCACCCGGGTGGAACAGTAAGGACCAACTCCTCTGCTTTGAACTGCCAGCTCCTGGCACTAACAGTTTGTATTTAGAAGGGTTACTAGTCTCTACTTCAAACGCTACTTATTTGAAAATTCTTTCTCCTCAATAAATGTACACTGCCAGAAGAGCCTGTCGTGTTTTTTCTCCGCTTTTCTTTTTGTACTTTCTAAAAAATTACATAATTAAGTCATGTTCGGGCACATTGAGAAAAGCATGTAGTTTACTTGCATGCCACTCTCTGAAATGAGGGTATATGAATGCAGAAGATAAAAATAATTTACACCTAATCACATCAGCAATAATCTGTACAAGTGAGCCATGGGAGATTGACAACAAATGAGGAAATCTTTGTGGTCATCATGCTGGCCAAGCACTGCAGGAATAAACAACAGCGTATTTCTGCTAGTGCTACTCCAGCTTCACAAGATGACATCTGTGACCCAGAGCCACGTGTCAGATTTGAAACACTGCAAACTTGTGTGTATGTTATTCTCCTAGCAGGTGTGACATTAACTTAAGCACTGTACCATATTTATTGCTAGACATATAAGAAAGGACAGAAAACAGTAGAAAATTACAACCGCTTGCAGTTAGGCCAAATGCATAGCAACCAAGGGCTCAATTCAGTTGCCTAAACATTGGCACCCATCGCCATTGGAGACGAGCTGGAATATCTGAGACATCTGTACAGGGCTGGCAAATGACAATCAGCAGGAGACCTGCGTCCTCCTGCAGGCACAGCTGGTGACCTGGAGAAAATCCGAGAGCATCTCAAACAGAACCAGATGCCTGTGGTTACACACTGAAATTAAGTCTAAAAAATACCATAGAAAAGTTTTTATGGTGCTCTTAGTTTAGAGAGGTATGCCTCCACTTAACAGTATTTCACACTTAATATTAACTGTTGCTATTCTCGATAATAAATCCAAAGAATGAGACTGGACACTAATCTCAAATGGGACCTTTGCAAGTACATACTAACTGTTGATAGGAATAGTTACACCATGAATTCACAATGAATTGTCAATCGTTCAAGAAGAACTTTTGAAGAAAGATTTCATTTCAGCATTTTTTCAGGTAACTGACAAAATATCACAGTATCATGTCCATAGTAGTATGCTGCTCCCTTCCTGAGCCCAGAAAATAGTCTGATACCACAGCAGGTTTTTTCTGTCTGTGTTTTTTAATTTACCTATATCTTTTTATTCTGTGAAGTTGCAAAAACTAGTAAATTTTCTTGATCTAATTCTCTTTGGAATCCTTGAACGCTTGATTTCCCAAGACTGCAATAGTCACTTTAAGTCTGTTGTCATAGAGATCACAGTAATATCGTCTAGTTTCTTTCCTTTCAAAACAGATAATCAAAAAATATCCATGGGTATCAAAGGGTAGCTACAAGAAGCACAGTTCATTGTGAAACCGCTATAAAAATACAAGATACTACGGGTTAAAAAAAGACTTTTCAAGGGCTAACAGTTCTCAATGTCAGGTTTAATTTTACCAAAATTAAATTTGAGAGAGTTCTCTTTCTTTCTCCAATCTTTACATGCTGGTGCCATGGGTATCCAAATGTAAACATATTTCTCTTTGTAAATGAAAGCACTCATGGTGGAAAGGCTAAAGATATTGTAAGTATACTGCTTTTACTACTTAAATATGATGTGGGGCAATTCCTCTTGGCAGTCTGTCAGGACACGTAAAGTTGGGCTTGGTTTTCTCCAACAGAGAAAACATTCAAAGATTATAATGCAGCCTCTTGCATTAGTCAAATGAACCCAAAACCCCATACAGATGAAAAGTTTTAAATTTCATTTCATCTTAATTGTAATGACAATACTTTGACAGCGTTCAGATAGATATCCCAGAAAAGGAATTGGGTGCTGTCTGCCTTCTCTGTCCCAGGAATCAGATATGGATCTAAAGTTTTTGTCGTTATCCATCTTTTATTATGGAGGAGATCTCTGTCCTTTAATCTTTTTTCATAAGCACACTGTCCAGGGCACAGTTTAGCCCCATCTGGCATGACTGGCTAGCCAGAAGTTGGTCACTGCCTTCCCCCAAGGAAAGGCTTCTGCTCATCAGTGTCATTCCCATACCTCTCACTTGCACTCTCTTTATAAGCCAGATTCCCTGGTCCCACAATACCTTCTAATGGACTATGTTTCTGAAAAGTGAGAACAGGAGACCAAAGGAACATATATTGATTAGAGGATGAGACCACAGATAAGCTGGTCTATACATTCCATGAGATGACATGGCAGAGCAGCCAAGTAAAAACATTGCAGCTTTTCTTGGGAAGGTTTCAGAAACCTTTATTTTTATGGAAACCTAAAACCTTTCACGGAAGGTCAGCATTTTTGGGGAAAAAAAAAAGAAACTTTAAATGAAAAATCAATTTTTTTGTCAAAAAAGATTTCACAGAAAGGGTAGTATTCACTTCACTTAGTTTTCATCTATCATAAGGTTAGTCATACAGTCTAACTCTATCCAGGCTCCCTGGAAATACCAGGACACAGATATCTACTAGCGTTGATTCCCTGAAAAACATGTGCTGAATATACGATCTGACACGTGGAAGTGAGTAGTAGCTACATTAGACAGATATAAGCTTTCCCCTCGCTGCCCTTAGTTCCTCCCTCCATGCAGCAGCTCAACATCCCTGCAGCCGCACAGACCTCGCCGTGGCTTCTGCTGCCAGGCTGTGACACGGAGCAAGGACAGCAACGGTCTGTGAAGAGTGTCTCAGTGGTACTTACATTGAAGCTTTTTTTTTGTAGCCAAACACAGAAGGCAGTACACTTTTGTAAGAGCAAACCAGTCTAGGAGGCACTGGGTGAACTGGCAACTCTTTTTCTGCCAGGGACTAGGAGGGAGCTCAACTCAGAGCTGAAGTTAGGCAAAATGCACTTTATCTGAAATGTTACATGTTCAGAACTGGAAGTAAATTACCATCTTTCTGTCTCTTGTGTCTTCTTCTGAAGCTGTATAAAATTATTTTGACATCTTTAAAATGGTACAATGACCTGACACCTCTTTTTTTATTAAATTCTGATTACTATATATTTCAATATAATGTCATAGCATTAAAAATAAAAAGAATAATTGCTAAGCTAGATACATCCTCCAGTTTTCTCTCTTCTTTTAAAAATAGTGCTGATTTAAGTGAAACATTTCAGACATCCCTCCTCAACTGGTTACAGGGACTCAAGTTCCGCATGGTTTCAACTGCCCCCCGTGAGGCTTTTTCTGCAGTGTGAAGAGGACAGTGTAAGGCCTCTCAGGACAAGTGTTGTAATTATTTCCTCAGATCTCTGGCCACAGTTCTCATTTCAATCAAATTAGCAGCTGCTCTTCTTCATTCTTCTACATCTACAAGAGCTGCTGAGTTGTCTGGCTTCCAGTTCCTTATGCCATTAAAAAATAAAAAAGGAGAGAGAGGATGGGAGAGACACAAACAGGAAAATGTGAAGTGGTCTCCTCTTACAGGTACTGTCTCCGTATTGAAAAGATGAGGATAAAACATTTAACTGGCAATACAGGCATGGTCACTGGTTTTGCCTGACTTCCAGAGGATGACAACTGCTCTTGACTATGATGCCTCCTTAGTATGTTGTACTCTGATCCTCAAGCATTACTGACACATATTACTGGCCATATTGTGACATATTGTTTTAATTTTGACGGGGTCACATGAAGATATACCTGTTTCAGTTAGAACTACATAAGACTTTAGTCATGTGAACTGAAACCACAGAGCCTAGGAAAGATAACGCTACTTCGCTCATGTAAAAGATTCTGAAGACCCCTTATTCAAACAGCTCAAAACACACATCATTTAAGTCCAGAGGAGAAATACTGAACACTTTTGACATCTTAAAGGCTTGTAATGTACTAATTAAAGCACTTCCTGAAGAAGGCAACAACGCATGAAAGAAACAGGGCACCTGCAAAGGGCCAAATTTTGTGTTCAGTTATAATAACGACAATCTGTCCAGCATTTATCTCATTCTCATAAAGTAAACCCATCTAAATTTAAATATATTAAATTAAGTTATTTGGTTGAAAAGGGTACTCTGTGTTCACAGGCAGTATGCTGCATTCTTTGAAGTAATGTCTCCTTCATGGCTTTAACTCCTACACGTTGGTCTGCATGTAAACATATCTTAACTTGGGCTATTCTTCTCCACATTGCAAATGATTGCAGTGCTGCTTTGCGGAGGAGTACAAATGCAGATAACAGATTCGAACAAATGCAGGTAACAGATTGCTGTTAGTATTTGTATTAATCTCCTTAGCAGAAGGACATTCTGAGAAACATCTGAAATTTCACAGAATCACAGAATCAAACTATGAAGAAAAAAAAAAGAAAAAAATGACAAGAGATGAGCAGGTGTGGGAGAAAAAAAGAAAAACAGGTTCTTGAACCCATAATTGTGACTCCCACACTGTTTCTTTCAACTGTCTCTGGTGATAGTGTTTATAATACCTCATCCCTTCAAGGCCAACACATCCTCAGTGTGGTTAAGTATTAAGCTTATTTTCACAAAATAGTGCACATTTGAGAGAATCTGGTTGTGTTCATAGATTCAGAGAGCAAGCACTACTTTCAGGGGAAAGTGTGGTGGCAATGAACAAAATGTTCATTTATGCTAACACAGTCCCTTGCAATCCTGCAGTAAAGTGTGTGCACGTCTGCAGCCATGCTAGTGTTCATGGCCTAATTGTCAGTGCAGTCATAGAAAAAGCAAACATGCATGCAAAATCGCACAATTCATGTTCTAAGCTAATGCGCAATAGAAATTTGTACTTATTCATGAATGTTTAGTTGAAGTAGACTTTGAGGATATTTATTCTAGTTTTCATCCAGATGATGAAACAATAGTATCAAGAAGTGTATGCTTATCTGACCAGTCCCACTGACTTCCATGGAACTGTTCCTGGAATTATTCAAGTTCCCTACAGTGGGTGATAGGACCCACACTCCAGTTTTTGGATCCACTGAATTACAAGTCCCGGTAAAATGTATGTAACTACTCAACAATCTTTCAGCAACAAACCAAGATAACTATCATTGTGTCACTACATGTAAGTAACTACCAATTAGGAAACTAGCAATGCAAGAATAGTAGTTTAATATATGCAACCAGTACAATCTCCAAAAATAGTACAAGAGTTGACAAAGTGGAGGTGACTTCCCCAGCTCAGATTTTCATATATAGCATGCATTCATGATTAATCTTGTACTTGTATCTTAAACTATTTCACCTTCCTAAGAAAGGAAACTTTCATTAGTGTCAGTACTGTATCTGTCGTGAGAGAGAGCCACACATTATGACATGCTACTTACATTCCTTCCCTTTAATTTCAAATTAGCCTTCAGAGATGCTTTGGACTAAATATCTCCAATAACTAACTTAACTACACAAGTAGTTTATTACTTTTTCAGGAAAACAAGCAAACTCCTTTCCAGAGCAATAAATCTGACATGATACAAAAAAAAAAAAGAAGAAAAAAAAAAGAAAAAAAAGAAAGAGTAACTGCCTGTAATGTGCAATGTCCAATAGGACCTCTGTTTTGTGCCATTACTCATTTGAGGATCATGCAGAAAGGGGCTGTTTCGCTCTGCCACACATTGACAACACCTCTCCTCAGCTTCCTTACCAGACACACCTGCTAAACCACAGCTGTGTTGACATGGACAACGAGCAAACAATGTGGTGCAACAGCAAAAGTGCTAGTGTTGAGGACCTGGTATTTACAATATTGGAACTGGAGGGTTTCATTGCAGCCCGCATCAAGCTTAGTCCTGGGGACTGAATGCCAGCTCTTAGTGGCTGTACTGTACTGGTCACAAACACCTGGGATTCATCTTTCCAGCTTCTTCCAGTCCAGAGAAAACCATTTAAGACACTGCAACACTGTTCATGCTGCAAACCAAAGAACAGCCAGTGGGGAAAAACAGAACTAAAATATTAATGTGGATGCACCCTGTGACATCTTGGACCATACTTTGGATCTATCAGAAGGCTCACAGCAAAAGCATGAGAAAGGATGTCCCAAATGAGAACAAGCCACCAATGGCATCTGCAAGTCTCAGGTGAAGCCGCTACGTGGCACTCCAGAAGAGGACAGGAGGGAGGTCTACTCAGGCGAATGCAGCAGGACAGCCTGTGGCAGGGGAAACTGGACAGGCAGATGTCAGAAAGGCTTTCTCTGGGTCTGCACAGCTGCTTTCCTGATCCCCTGTGTGAAGGTGAGCACTCTCAGTGCTGAGGGGAAGAGCCCTCCCAAGAGGAACACAGAAGAATGAAACCCTCAAGCCTTGCTTCTGCAGGCAGGGAAAGGGGAGAGGGCACTAGGAGTATGCAGTGAGAAAGAAGAAATCTGATTTTCATTTGCTTATGCTCACACTTGTTCTTCATAAAAGCATTCAACCACCTCTCTGACTCAGGAGAGGTCAGTAATGATTCCCTCTCCCTTGGTCCCAAAAATCAAAGCTCCCCTCAAGAAGGCTGAGGGAATGCGTGCTCCTTGGTGGGGTATGAACACTACACGCTGCAGTTGTGCTCCCTGTCCTCACTACATTGCTCTGTAAGAGGCAACCAAAACTAAAGAGATTTTAAACAGAAGGGGAAACACAGCTGGTGTCTTACCTCCGTAATCACAAAATACCTGGTTTTACCAATTTTCTGCTATGTACTAATTAAACTACTGTGGAAACCAATTACTGAACCAGGGTGATTTCGCTATGTCCACAGAATACATAGAAATATTAATATGTAACAGATGTAAACATACAGGGACCATTCAGCCTCTTCCATGGAGGCTGTGTGCCCACAGTTTAAGGCTTATGGGGACACTGTACTTATTAGGTATACTTATGTGAGGCACTACTTTTGGAAGCCTGGCACAAAATTCATGACTTCAGCTACTGAGGAATATAGCATCTGTCTAGTGTCTTTAATTCTACTCATTTGACTCCCAAAATAACCAATATCCAAAATGTATTCACCATTTTTTAAAATCTGCACATAGGAGAAGGAATGCTGAAGAAAAGAGAAGTGCCTTAAATTTTAAACTGAGGTATTTACATTAAGAGATCAAACACAACTTGGCTTTAGTCATCTACATGATGTAAGGGAGAGAGATCTTCTAAGTTCTGGACTCAAGTCTTTGTTGAGGAGTGGAGGAACTCCCACAGCGAATACTGCCAGCTAAGACATGGAGCCGAAAAACTGCCTCCCTGCTCTTCCCCACTCCCTGTTGGAGCAGACATACTGCTGAGTTCAAATCTGTTTAAGCTAAAGATGAAAAAATTCTGGAGTTTGTATCCTAGATAGTGTGAAGGACCTTGTGGTACCATTGTAGAACCACTTGGTCTGAACACAGGCTCAGACAAAACTGGGATGACAAAGTGCATTTACAAGGGATGAGATAAGGAGCTCAATGTTGAACAACCTAAAATGAGCCAAAACCTAAATTAATATGTGACTTGTTTTCCAAACACATTTTTTGCTGAAGAACGGAAGGTGAAAGATAGCGTGACTAATAGAAAATGATAAACATATTCAGAAACTACCACATCTGACATGGAAGCAATTGCAAAGCTTGACACCCTTGTCATGGTGGAGCTAGTACCTTTTGGTAACCTTTACTCAACACTGAGAGAAGTGGCACCTCAGATGAATATGCGGTTGCATGCAGACATTTAAAAAAGCCAGTCACACTGAGGAAACGGTGGAGTTCTACCTCTCTCTGAGAAGGGAGGAGGGGGAGTCCAATCTGGAGCAAAAGATTTCAGTATTTTGCAAGTATCGAGAACACATCTGTGAGGAACATACGTGAAGAAAAAAAAAAAAAGAGAAGGGAAATATATGAAAGCTGTCTGGAATTAGACAGATGAAAGCAGACTAAATCCACAGGTTTCTTTTACAGTTTTGAAAGTGGCAATTTCCCAAAGAGAGGAAACATGTCAATGCCAATTAAGAAATATCCAGCCACTGAGCAGGAGCTAGATACAAGTCCTAAAAGACTATATCCTATTAATAATTTTGGCTTTTAGCTGAGGCTATTCAACTGAAATAGCAGAGGAGAAAAAAGAGGCATATGGGTGGGTCAAGAATGGCTAAAACCCATCAGTGTTAGGTTGATGTGGAAAAAATGTTAAATATGATCTTGGATTTTAATAGACAAATTATTTACAGTATAGACAGGGCAATATTAGCAGCACTCTCTGGAAACTACATCCTATATACCATGCAAAGTTTTTGCCACTGTTCAAGACAGAGAAATTAACCTGAAGCAAGAGCAAAGAATGCCCAATTAAATGAGCAAGCCATGGAAGTGCATTCAACACAAGATGAAACTGAAAGAGCTTGGATTGTTTGGCCCATCAAAGCAAAAGCTGAAAGTTTTTTTCTGAACTTGAGTTGGACAATAGTGAAGAATTTAACCAATAATCAGTGCTATCCCATGTTGTGAAAACTGTATAAACTATGAAAATTAAGGCTGAAAATGAGATTTCTAATCAAAGTTGCAAAACAGTGGTAGTAGGAAGTAAAGAAAACAAGCAATTTTGAAGATAGAGCTCATAAACAAGAAAGTTTCCAATGATCATATGTCGTGGTTACCTGGAGGAGCTGGTGATTAGACTCAACAACCCAGGAGTAATACCAAATAAATAATGGACCTATATAGGTAGCCAAACCAAAGTATGACTAGAGGAAAGAGCAGTTCTGGTTAACTCCAAACAGAAATTCTGATAGGGGTTGTTTTTTTTCCCCCACTTAGTTGATGAAATGAAAACACCATAATATTTTAACCTACTTTGAGTCAATAAAATGATTAATTTTAATATTTAATTACTTAAACACTTTTAAAAGCCTTTAAAATTTTGTTTGGTTTCAAAACACATTCTTTCAAAATGAAACGCTGAAACATTTATTTTAGAAACCACTGAAATGGCATGATTCATCATTTCAAAGGTGTCTACTTTTTTCAAAGATTTTTCAGCCAAATCTATTTGAGGATTCAACACAAATTCATAAATTGTTTCCAAAGGGGCACAATCAGCACAGCAAAGGAAGTTAAAAATAATTTACACAAATCCAGTCTTCAAGGACTTTAAAAAATAATTTAGCTGTGGTCAGAATCTTGGACTATTTTTTGAGGATTTAAATATTCCAAAAGGTGCCTCATTTTAATTCACACATAGGATCATTAGTCATATCTTGACAAGGATAGTGAACTGAAGAGTAACTTCTCAGCATTAAAAAGAGGCTTTTAATATTAAACAAAAACTGTTCATGGCAGCCAAAAGAATTAGTTCTCTCTGGGTCTCCATGTCCAATCACCAGCTGTTGAGAGCTGTATTTGACTCATCTTATCGCAGAGTAGCCATCTGCTTTACAGATTCATAACTTACGTCCACTCACAGAATGCACAAAACTTCTTTTTCTGGTTCGCTTTCCAAGGTAACTTCAACCCAGCTTCTGAAACTGATGTTATACGTAATTAAACACTAATAACCCTCCTTCTGTGCCCACAGAAGTAGCTGAAGGATTGTGAGCACACGAGTATGTGTATGGCAAGCTGTGGACCCTCCAGACGTCAGTGCACCTGGTAAGGAAGCACAGGACGGGATTTTAAAGAAAGACTGAATGTATCAAAATGCATCATTCTAATTTTTTAACTTAGCCAAAAAAAACCCGAGAGCTGTTTTGATTATTCTGTCTCTTCAGAGACAAAAGCAGTGTACTACTGAGCTCTTCACCCTGTGCTATATCTGTGTGCTACAGGCTGATGAGTATTGGAGCTTGAGGGTTGGGTACCACTCAGGATCCACACTGCTGTGTTTTAAAACAGCTGAGGTGGGAGGTATTTCACGAGTTAACAAGATTTTCCTCCTCACTTGTCTCTCAGGAAATTACTGAGATGCCCTGCGATGCCCTGTCTCTGAAAAGTGAAAGAGCTCAAATATATGCAAGCATATATTTACACATTTGAAACCACAGATGTCTGTATTTCAGGTGGCAAAATCAACCACTGATGGAAACACAGCAGAAGTCAATCAGCCAAACAGATATGCTACGAAGGAGCAATTAATGCACTTGCCCTCTCAGGGCTCAAGTCTTGCTACCTTTGGTTTTCACACAATGGGGAAAATGCTGAGATTCCCATTTTTTTCAGTGGCTGAGTATTCCTTGAGGAGCAGAGGTCAAGCACATAATTCTCATTTAGAGATTCAGAGGTGGGATGCAGTGAAGCAGAGGCTCTCGTGGAGTTCCAGATTGTGGAAAATGGCACGTCAGGAACAAACACCTGGAAACTGCATCCACACAAACCAGAAGTAAGGAACATGTCTCATTTGAAAGGATAAGGAATCACAGAAAGAAAATAAAAGGTAAAAAAACACTTTCCAGTTCTTGATGACTTTCAAGCTTCACACATATTCCTCAAAGACCTAGTGTAACTTATGTCATCGGCAACACTGTGGGCTCACCACGAAGTTCAGCGGATAGAATTTGATGCCATCTGACTGAGGACTCCTAGAATCACTTCTGCTACATGAGGGAATTTTCCTGAAGGGTGTGGAGGTTTAAGGGTTAGCGAAATAAGCAGGAAAATTTCAGTCACTCACACCTGCTACCACAGTTACTTTGGTTAAGGACCATGATGTTTTCTCCTCATTCCTTGAAGACAGCAACCTGGGTCCACAGAGTTTTTTATGTTCTTTCTTTAGTTTTAACATTTTGTGTGCATGAACACACTTTGCAGATAACCTTTTAAGAGTCTGAGTCTCAGATGTTCTAAACATTGCCTTTCCTTGTTATCCCAAAGGAATCAACAATTTCACTCCCTCCTTGCTCAGTGGGTTGAGTCACACTTCTCCACTTCACCGTTGCTGTGCCATGACTAAGCCTGACTCAGAGTCCTTCCTGAGGGTCAGCATACAGCCAGCCTTGTATTTCAGCATGCTACACAGTTCAGTTATTTCAGTTTTTGCATTGATCAGTATAAAATGTTTTGCTGTGTAGTACTTGAAGTTTGGAAGGCCTTAGAGAAAATGAGGCTGCTCTGAAAGTGGCTTTGTTCTTTAGTGCTGGGAAGACTTCTCTGTGTGCCCTATTTCAGCTCTGCAGGAGATGCACGCTTCTGAAGGGCCAGCTGAAGTGCTGGGGAGTGGAAATACAGTTCCTTCTGAATTGGGGTAAACACTACTACTCTTTTGCTCCTTTTTAAGTTAGATGTAATTTTAAGACCTAAGAAACAGACTGGTATTTCATCAACAAAAATGGTCTGCTTCCTTTTTACCCCCTTCTCTCCCCGTGATTATTCTCAGGCTTCGTAAATACAGCATTTTTTTGCTATTCCAGCAGCACAGACAGCTATATTAATGATGTTATTTTATTTATAATTATTTATTATAATAATAATTATTTCTGTTATCTATGTTGGTGTTAGGTACAGCATTACAGAGAGAGGGTGTGATGCATGCAGATGCCTTGCAGATACTCTGGCCACTGGAGTGGCACCGACATGGAGTAGCTCTTGCCTTTGTCCTTATATATATCCAAATGGGTCTTAAAACAGGTCAGAGAGTTCAAATGGGTAACCAAACCATTCTCAAAACCACACATTTTCCACATTTTCTTAGCAGAAATTAAGCAGCTGAAATGTCCAAGTAAATTTGTGGCCTTAAAAAAAAAAAATCTCTGGGCTGTTGATATTTGTTTTTAATAAATCCTGAAAAACTGAGCAAGTTCCAGGGGACTGGAGGTGAGCCAGAGAGAACAGAAGAGCTGAGACAGGTAATTACAGGCCTGAAGGGCTTTTAAGCTCACATACCATTCTCTCTCCCTCCACCAAACCTGAGTGGGTAACTGATACAGACTCCAATAAATATATTATGGAAAGAGGGAAAAGGGAAATACTAGTCAGAATTATGTAACTGGAATTACACCTGGACAAATATACTACATATTACCCTAATAAA
The DNA here is from genome assembly GCA_013400615.1 of Syrrhaptes paradoxus. Classification (NCBI taxonomy): domain Eukaryota; kingdom Metazoa; phylum Chordata; class Aves; order Pterocliformes; family Pteroclidae; genus Syrrhaptes; species Syrrhaptes paradoxus. Next base: position 151,331 of record VZTO01011817.1, read on the forward strand.
TGTATGTGCTCAGTTAACAGAAAGAGCTATACTGATGCATTAGGATTAGATATATTAGCCTATATGCTGCTCTAGTAACTCACAACAGTCTAACTATTAAAAAAATTGTTGTGCAACAACCACAGTCATATCAAAGAATTAACTGTCAGACTTAGTAACAAATTAGGGTCTAATCAGTCCAATCCTGCAGGAACTGGTTGTTGCTCTGCTGTTGTTAATTTGTTTCATCAAATGATGTTCATGGATATGTCATCATAAATGGATATGTACCTTACTTCTGAGGTGGGTGTGCAGCAGACACATTGTTTGGGTTAAAAAAGAGAATAACAATGACAATTCTTCTGAATCCATCTTTATGTTTTCTGCTGGAAGGCTGAGTGCAACTTGATATTTTTTTAATAATTTCAGACAGATGGCCTCAGAGAAGGTTCTAATTTTACTAGTAACTCAAGGTCTGAAAAACACAGGTTACATCATCCATCTTCAGTGGAAGTTCACACTAAACAGCTTATCAAAGGACAAGTTTAGAGATCTGTAACAAGAAGAATAACCTCTGACACCAGCCAATCCTTCAGAGAGCAAGGCATAATAAGATCATATGACTGGAAGCTGAAGAAAGAATGAAAACTGGAAATGATGTGAAAGTTCTTTTAACAGGAAGGTTGGAGTAAGATTCACCGAGTAAATGGACAAAGGAAGGTTCTATTTCTCCCATGCGTTATGAGGCTCAGTAATGATAGGAGACCACGTGTCTATAGCTTGAATTGTGAAAGATGTTCATGACCCACTGTCCAGCTTTAGTATCTTTGAAAACATGAAAAGAATGCAAACTGACTTCCAGATCTGGGTAAAAAAAAGTAAAATGTGTGCTTTTTTTTGATGACACAAATTGTGTGAGATTTGCAAAACCTTGCTGAGATCCCCCTGATAAGACACGGCAATGTTGGTACCTGAAAGGTAACAGCTATTTCAGCTGTGTGTTACCTTTACCATCGGAATGGGCATTCAACCCAAACACCATTTTAAACCACTTCAGACTATCAGATCACCTCTCAGTCCTTTTGTAGAGGAAAAGTATCACTCTAAAATATTTAACACTGATTTGCAGAGTAAATTAATGTAACAATTGGAATATCACATTTAGAGCTCTTGGTAGCAGGGGAGAAGACAGTGGTTTATTTTTCAAAGCAAAGCTTTTACCCAACCCCAAACTGCTTCTGCACCTTATCAGAAGTTCACTACTCAGTGCTTTGAAGCCCATTATTTCAAACTATCAATGTACTCATCAATCGTCAAATATAAGGCAGGCATCACCCAGAATTACAAGAATTTATGGTTGGAGGCCTGACTGTCTAGCCAATTTTCAAGCCAGTTTGATGCTGGCAGCCTCAAGTTCAATTTTTCCCCTCATTTCAGATGTTTAGGGCTCAGTATTCTTCTGCTGAATAGAGTACCACAGAAGACAGATGAGGAAGATGATGCACTGTTTCCACTTCACTCTGATTATTTGTGCAGAACATACAAATTTGAAGAACCATGCAAGCGAGCTTCTCAGTGCTTCCCTCTCTATCTGCTAATTTGGTACTAAGTCATTTGACTGTTCCTGGATTGCTCTCTGATACCATCAATTTAGACTATGATTTCATTACAATGATCATTACCAGGGTAAGTACCACCTAAACGAGAGTGCAGCTGGTGAAACACAGCAGCTAGAATGCAAGGCAGTCTGGTTTAGTTCCACCTCTTTGCATATGCCTATGTAAAGAATAATGAATATGTACAAAAACCTGCAATACAGTAGAACTTGAACATTTCACTTACTGATTTCTAATCCTAATGGAACAACTTCCAACAAGATGAAAAGAAATCGTTCTCCCTTTCAAGATTTTCTTCCTCGCACATTCTTTGGATCTCTAATGGTGTTATTCAGTCCAACCTCAGACAACAAGAGTGCAGTAATCCTTTTCACATTCATTGCAGATAAAATATGTACTGACTTGAAAACAATATTCCAGAACTGCACTTCTGAACAGTTCAGCATGCCACCATGTAGCGCTCAACCAGCAGTTGCCACTGACATTCTACAATCCATGTACATCACAACTGGACCTGGACTCTTCACAGAGCCTGCAAAAGGCATTGGTGTATCTCTTTCTCTCCTTGATTAGCATTTTGCATCTTTCTTCAAATGAGTTCAAATGTTTCAAAGATTTTAATTAATTGGTACAGCAGGTTTTTAAAGCATGCTTTTTCAAATCTGTTTCTGGTATCTTCAGGATGTTAATGGCTCAATTCTTTTATGTATATGTAATGAGATAAACAGACCAGGCAATGTTTTAACATCGAATAATTCTTGGTGTTATAACAATTAGTAAAATAAATAAACAGCTTTAGATATAGCAAAGCTGTATTGGAAGAGCTGACAACACTAAAGCACATTACCAAATATGTGAATCTATGAATTCATGCTAGAACCTATCTATCTCAGCAGTAAAACATGTACAAAAAGATACCCATCAACAGAGGTGAAGAAAAAAAAAAAGAAAGCAGCAAGTGCTAGGCAAGAGAGAAAACTTTAACCCACCTCTTATTTAATCTGAAAAAATCAGAATATAGGAAGGAAAATACAACAAATTTGGCACCAATAACACTTTTATATGACCCATCAAACAACAGTGACAACTACATTCTTGTTGCACTATTAAATGCTAATTAAATTATCGTTCAACAAGGCAATTACCACAGACTAAACAGAGAGCTAAATTTTCCTCAGGATCCATGAATTATGATATGGAGTTTTTTCTCATGTCCCTGTCTAACAAAAATGGATTTATCCAGAATGAGTAAACATTTCATTCACACATCTTTTCATTCATTTGAAAGAACATTTCCCGGGCATATGACTCAGATTTGATTATGTGAAGAATGGAGACATTTAAAAATATGAACTTCAGAGTATTTCTTAGACATTTCTGCTGAGCAGTATGGTACCTAAACATCAGTTCATGTTAGATAATTCCTAAGAAAATGGGGAAAACATAATCTGCTAGAATGGATATGTCAGCTTTGAGACTCTATGTATAAAAAAGACAGAGAAATAGAAGCGAACATTATAGCATAACAAATGCTACTGGAGTGGACTTCACCGTTTTCTGTGGTAATATATTAGAAGATAAGAATAGAATCAACAAGAGTAGAAAATAAAAACACAAATCCTCTTTTTCCCTCCTCCAGCAATACCTAAAAATCACTGGGGAGGCGAAGGCAATCCTTACGGACATTGTCCAAGATCCATACAAATGTGGGAAACCTTGATGTATATCTTTTAATTTGCTTGGTTTCTTTATAATACAAATGAAGGCTTTTATATGGAAAACATCAGATTTATCAACTTATTCCTTTAAAAAGAAACAGAGACTACTCAACAAATCTCACCTACAGGTTTTCCATAATGAACTTACTGTTCTATTTCAGTGTATGCTCCCTCATTCCTAATGCAGTTTTGCTAGCTTTCCTCTCTCTCTTTCATCCAGTAGTACATGCTATAAGCAATAAAAACAAAAATTAATCTGGCTTACTTCAGTACTGAAGGTATATTTTAATACATAATAGAAGAACTCAGTGCCAGATAAAGAGCATTCTCATACCCAGACATTATAAAACTTGTGAATGTCTGTAAACAAACAGTTCACTGAAACCTTGTATTATCTAAAAGTGGAAAAAAAAGAGCTATGTGAATAGAATAAAGCCTAAATGCCTCCAAAGCTTTGAATTTGTACTTTTTTTTTGTAGTAGAATATGTGTTTTTCTGGTAACTTCAAAGATAAAATTTGACAATCTGTAAAAATTATTTGTTCTAATAAAACATGCTAAAGTTTTTTGAGACCAAAGTCTGAAACCAAAACATGAAGAGGCCGCAGTGGCTATTTATCAATAATGCTAGAAGTACATTAGTAACTACGGCAAAATCATATGGGATATTGTGAGGTAAGCACGATGTGAATTGAAAAGAGAGAACTGAAAGGGCTATGACATTTTATGGTGTAATTAGAGAATTAATGATTCTGTTTGACCCCAGGAGCCTGAGCCTCATTTTGTTTCAGTATCCAAGGAGATTTATCTTTCCAGATTTGGATGACTAGATTTCTACAACTTCTGTTTCAGAGTCTTTTTATTTGGACATTATTGTTAGCCTTTATCTCATCAGTGATTAGCCATCAAGCTGACAAGTTTATAGGTGCCATTATTGTCTGGCTCTTTGGTGACTTCTGTTAGAGCTTTTATTCTCATATCTTCCAGTGCTTCTCTGCACACTAGAAAGCAGGTTACTGAAGACAATTTAACAGGTTGAAGTGACCTGGAACATTCTATCTATCTCTTTCCGTGTAAGGAATGTAGGTCTTCTGTAAGAATTATGTTGAGCTTTGGGGCAANGAAACCTTGATGTATATCTTTTAATTTGCTTGGTTTCTTTATAATACAAATGAAGGCTTTTATATGGAAAACATCAGATTTATCAACTTATTCCTTTAAAAAGAAACAGAGACTACTCAACAAATCTCACCTACAGGTTTTCCATAATGAACTTACTGTTCTATTTCAGTGTATGCTCCCTCATTCCTAATGCAGTTTTGCTAGCTTTCCTCTCTCTCTTTCATCCAGTAGTACATGCTATAAGCAATAAAAACAAAAATTAATCTGGCTTACTTCAGTACTGAAGGTATATTTTAATACATAATAGAAGAACTCAGTGCCAGATAAAGAGCATTCTCATACCCAGACATTATAAAACTTGTGAATGTCTGTAAACAAACAGTTCACTGAAACCTTGTATTATCTAAAAGTGGAAAAAAAAGAGCTATGTGAATAGAATAAAGCCTAAATGCCTCCAAAGCTTTGAATTTGTACTTTTTTTTTGTAGTAGAATATGTGTTTTTCTGGTAACTTCAAAGATAAAATTTGACAATCTGTAAAAATTATTTGTTCTAATAAAACATGCTAAAGTTTTTTGAGACCAAAGTCTGAAACCAAAACATGAAGAGGCCGCAGTGGCTATTTATCAATAATGCTAGAAGTACATTAGTAACTACGGCAAAATCATATGGGATATTGTGAGGTAAGCACGATGTGAATTGAAAAGAGAGAACTGAAAGGGCTATGACATTTTATGGTGTAATTAGAGAATTAATGATTCTGTTTGACCCCAGGAGCCTGAGCCTCATTTTGTTTCAGTATCCAAGGAGATTTATCTTTCCAGATTTGGATGACTAGATTTCTACAACTTCTGTTTCAGAGTCTTTTTATTTGGACATTATTGTTAGCCTTTATCTCATCAGTGATTAGCCATCAAGCTGACAAGTTTATAGGTGCCATTATTGTCTGGCTCTTTGGTGACTTCTGTTAGAGCTTTTATTCTCATATCTTCCAGTGCTTCTCTGCACACTAGAAAGCAGGTTACTGAAGACAATTTAACAGGTTGAAGTGACCTGGAACATTCTATCTATCTCTTTCCGTGTAAGGAATGTAGGTCTTCTGTAAGAATTATGTTGAGCTTTGGGGCAAGTCTGGATACAAGATGTACTAGAACGCTGAAGGTCCACCCCTGTTATTTTATAGCTCCATCCAAAGATTAGCAGAACAGACACATCTAACAGATAATATAACTTCAGGAAAATATGTTTATGTCTAGGTAGTAATTTTTAATGGTGCTGTGGGCAGGAGATGGTTATAAAGATTAAGAAAAAGCAATCATAATAAAAAAATGTACAGAATATAAAAACATGAAGGACAACATATAGAACCAACAAACTACCTACAATGTAATGATGGAGCAGTTCAAATAATAATGTTCAAGCTTAATAGAATGCTTTATGCTTGATCCACTTCAAACTGGAGCAGGCAAGTTTAAGCACCGGCATTTCAGTTACAATATTAGCTCTTTTGGAGAAACTAGGAGGTCAGAGCACACTGAAAATAAGAAGCAGTGGGAAGTGGCAGGAATAATAGGAAAATCTGAAAATCACAAACCAACTGAAAAGCATAATGCTAGTGTATCTTGAAAAAAAATGAGAAAAACAACTGCATTTGACTTTTCTGTAGGAAAGTACATAAATTTCTTGAAAATATAAAATTATTTAAACTAGCAGGACTCACTGTTCTTCTAGAGCTGAATCTAAATGAAGCAAAACCACTTTAGTTTTAAAACCTGTAGTTTTATAGTTAAAATCCTCATGTTACTTGCAGATGTAATAATTCTAACAGTGATGGGTAGGACTGGTAACCCAGGGTTTGGACTAATTTCTATTTATCTGAACTTTTTTATAGTTTTCTAGTAGCAAAGCTGATTTTTAATGATGAGTGAGATGCCCGGGACTACACTAGGTAATTGTGTGTCCAACTACAACCAGAAGTGATTGCAGATGCACAGAATTAGAACTGGCCTCAAATTTGCCAGAGCTGGTCTCTTCCTGATCTCTATCTTTCATGCTGGTACATGGAGATAACAAATTAGAAAAGCAAAAAAGAGCAACTACACTGATGTTAAAGTATTACTGTATGCTATACACCAGTTCCCATAATATACAACACTTCTCAGCTGATGGGCTTGATAGCTACATTAAATGTGTTTGCTTTGGAGTTTCTAAAACACAGAAAATTTTTTACTACAGACCTTAATTCTCCTCTCCCAAAGCGGTCATAAGTCACAGAAGGACAGGAGATTTTAACTACCCCCCTAGAAGTAAACATATGTGGCACACAGAGATAATCTTGATGGTTCATTTGATTTTCTCTTAGGGACAAAGTTTCCTGAGGGCCTAGATCACAAGAAACTAAGCATTAAAAAATAACACAATGCTATTCTTTTTTTGTCTGACATGTAAGTTCTTCTGCTCTTTCTTTCTACATGAAAGATGGTTTTCCTTCACATAGTGTAGAGCTTCTAAAGAAAAAAGATACCTCAATTTACTACAATGACATCGTCACTTTCACTTCTCACTTCCTTCACAGATACCTTTTACTCACCTGTTTAGTCCAATGGCAAAAGCATTTATTTTTAAATTGGGCAAAACCTGAAATGAAGAAGTTTATTATTGAAACACTACCTTCATCTTTTCTGAGAGCTGTCAGTATCAGTCTCTGAGACAAGGCAGTCCTTACCACAATTACTTGCTAATTCCTCATTGAAAACTAGAACACTAGCATCCCTAATGTACTGAATTAGCCATTCTAAATTAAAACCCACAAGAGAGAATAAAAGGGTTTTTCTTCCTTACCCGCTTCCCTCAGTTATTTGCCCACTTTGCAACAGGTTGTAAGAGTTAGACTGAACAAAAGAAAATTGAGAGGAAATAAAAAGTAGGAAGAGCATGAGAATAGTATAAATTTATATTTTATGCTGATTTCAAAATAATCCCAAATATGTGCTTGTTGACTGCAGACAAAATATATTAATTCTGTGAGGAAAAATAAATCCAAAACTTGTGAACAAATTTCCACTTCACAAAATCATGTTAATATGAACATTAATACAGTCATTACCAGGTCTGAAAAATTAAGTCCCCAAGGCAAACATTGCACCCAAACAACACAGGCATCATTAGGCTGTGTCTGAATCCAGCTTGACCTGGCAGGATACTGTGCTTACAAGAATTTAAAGTTTGGCTTCAGCCTTCCTTTCCCGCTGCAGTAAGTGGCGTTTCAGAAGAGGCACCTGCCTGCAGAGGTTCAGATGGAAAGAAACAATTCATTACTTGCAGAGTCTAACACACAACCAGACAGAGCATGTTGGGAGGGTATACGCCCCCTGGCCAGATGCAAACCAACAACCTGACAGTTAACATACATCAGGAGAAGGTCACGACATATCATGAGATGAACAACTGAGTCGATCTGTTAAAGCAGGACTTCATCAGCCCGGGAGGTAACATCTGTTTCCAACACTTTATAACTTCTGCGTGAGAGAAAGGAGGTGTCACAGCAAAGGAGATGTATGAATGAATACTTTCATTATCCACAGAGACAGGCCACGCTGGAGCCTTATGTTCTAGTATTTTCCATTTCCACTCTTTAGCTCCTGCCACAGAGCTGCTCTGTATGATTGAACGCATTTACACCCTCCCACCAGCTGCAGCTGGCCTAGGTAGGCCTCAAAAGCCACAGACAGGAAACAACCAACAGACTCCTCAGAACACAAAAGAAACAACAGTTTTTTTCTGTTTTTTCAATAACTTGTACAAACACCACATTTTCTGGAAGGTACTCAGCAAGGAAGCAACATCCAGATTCAGCTTTTACTGACTCAGAAGCAACAGTTCCTTCTTGCCTACTGGTAAAAAGTTACAAGACAGATCCCCATCTGATGCACCACAAGGCATCCTTACGCTGGTAACCTGTAAACAGCATGCAGGATACCTCCCTGGGACCTTACAGACTGAGAATAACTTTGGGGGCAAGCCAAAACTCAATACTACCCTGCCTGGATGCAGGAACATGTTCAGTGCAACCTCTACTTTGCAAATGTAGAAAGTAAAGCACCAAACTGAGATTTCACCACAAATGCTTTTCAGACCCTGCTCAAGACTGTGCCCTTGTCCCTTCCATCCCTAGACATGCTTAAAAATACAAATCTCTGCAGGATTCCCATCCCTTTCCCAATTTTTTGAAAATTCTGCCTTAGGCTGGTTCCAGTAATTGCATATCCATGACCAACAGATAAAGGCAGAGCCACTCCTCAGCCACAGCAGAAAAGTACACCTCTGAGCCCAGAAGCATCTACAGACATACTGCCTATGGTGTTCTCTGCTATTCACAAGAACATGTACCCCAAGGATTTGCAGGAAAGTGGTCACCAGTCCCCAACCTCAGGAAGATGTAAGGACAAGTCTTGTTTTTAATCTGCCCCACTCTGCTTCCTCAGAGCCTCAATCAGCGTTGGTTCAGCCTTGGTGCCGCTGAAGGCTTGTTCTTCTCCCCTGACCTTTGCTGAGCCATTGGCAACAGCTATTCAAGCAGCAACACGAACGCTCCTCCACGAGTGAGCCTATGTTAACCTCCACGTTTCTTCAATAGCATTCCTACCCTGCAAAAATAACATCCACCAAATAGAGCGATCTCCAAACAATAGTGATGGTTTTTTCACTACGCAGAATGTAATGTTTTAGATTTAGGATGCCTAATATTCAATGGTTTTTATTATTGAAATTCTATGGGTGAACAAGAATTAGATATACTTGAAAAAAAGAACCAACCAAAAAATTAAAAGCTATGGTAAATAATATCCGTTCTTTTTCTCCCTGGCAACATCTACAGTGAACAGTTTTATTAAAAAATGTCAAATTTCATACTAGGTTTTAAATGGATATGTAAGTAGTAAATATTTTTTAACTGTCCTGCCACATTCCTAATTTCATTAGATTGCTTTGTAAAGCACAAATCAAAACAGAGCAAATGTCAGTTTATGCCTAATACTAGCCAAGAGGTTGCAGAAATAACTTCAATAAGAGGCTCCAGAAAAGAATTTTAACAACATAGGTCTACAACACAAGAGAAGATATGCTACATCAAAAATAGGAGGAAATGTTATTAAAAATTCAAGACCCTTGTAAACCAGGAAAATTAACATTTTTTTTTTTTTGTGGGGGGGGAAACAATAAACATATGACACGACAAATTACTGTCAGAATATGGGACGTGAAAAGCAAAACCATAAAATCAATGTGCAGTATTAGATATTTCTAGCGCTTCAGCTCACAAAGAATATGCGGAAATTAGATCAGAAGAATACCTACAAAAAGCAGAACTTTTCAGATCCACAGAGATAATCTCTGGTGTTGTGACTGAGGGCAATCACAATCCCCTAAAGAACTCAATTTTAGTATCCAAGCTATTTAAAATTACATTGAAATATAAAGTAATGATTACATATGCTGTTTGGAGACTTTTAGGGAAGTATTCCAGCCCACATTATTGGAAGCCAATTTTAAAGCCAAAATAGTAATTTGTCACTAGCTCTGATCCCTAGAGGTGGCTAACATTCAAAGAACAAAAAGCAAATTTTACATAATACCAAGAAGCTGTAAGATTTTTAGACGTATTAACTTCAGTCAAGTTTGTTTCTTTTGATGTCCTCTACAAACATTTTAAATAGTGGGTGACAGTGACTGGCTGAGCAGCACCTAGAGGAGGTTTTACGTATGTGAGTAAAACATGAGTGGCAGAACAGCTTGCTTGTTGCCACTGTTAAACTGGATGAGCAACATCATGCCTCTCCCATGCGATCAGCCACACTGGTTCAGCACAGATCAGTCTGAATGATTTCCCATAATGTTTTGAATAGATCCAAAGAGTTAAAAATCAGCTGCAAATAATGCAAACTATTTTGAATTAATAAGCAAGGGTGAGAAAAGTAACTGATCCACAGTAAGTCCACAGATGTGAATAAAGCTAATGTAATAAAACACATGGTTCGTAAAATGTAAGTTCGACTTGTTCTACCTTATTTGTAATCCTCTCACACTTTAGATTAATCACATAGTTTTTAAATATTCTTGCAGATCCACCTGCAGGAGACACAGGAATGCCAGGGGATCTGTACTTCCCTCACTCTACCAAACGGTGGGGTTTTGATACATTCCCTGCCATAGAAGCACAGAAAAATGCATAGATTCTGATGATAAAGCAAATAAATAGAGAGAATTTGTACAAAGGCACTGTGGTGCTACTACATTAATATCAATGTCTACTCATATTACCACAGCTTAGCAGCATTGCTATTGTGCTAATCCTTTACAGGTATGAGCTTTCAAATTGCCGAATGTTCAAGGCAAAAGAGGTGATAGAAATTGTCTGGCATCCTTAACATGCCTACCAAGGCTTACAGCATTGAAAGGGCATGAACTTCTCTTTCATCCCAGTAGGGCCAGAGCCATTCCCACACGGCTGGCCAGGTGACTAAAGGAAATTACTGTTGGGCATTGACTAGTTACACATGTACTGTGCTATTCCAATATGAACAGCACATGTTTAATAAATATTAACTGAGTAAAACAGATCTCAATGCTACAACCAAATGATAAGAAAATCTAAAAATCATTTCCTATTCCTTTTTAAATTAAATCAATGGAATAAAACTGAATTACTGAGAAACAGATGGTTTTTAGTTTGGAGAAGGAGACAAAGTTTTCATATGCTTTATAATGAAAATATTTGCATTGAAAACAGGAAAAAAAATCAGAGTAATTACCCCCCCTCACCCCCCAAAAAAAAAAAAAGAAGGAACAAAGAGCACTACAACCACCATACTGGGGAACAGTATTTTAACATTTTTCATTGTTTCACATTACAAAGAAACTCTAAGAGAATCGAAGCAACCAAACCAAAAAATGCAATATGCCATAATAAATGAAGAGACAAGGTGACATTGATCATACAGTTTGCCACAGGTGGCAAATTGCTGGCATAAAGCAATGGCATAATATACTCATACCTAAGCCCTGATAAAAAGGACCTTGAGGTTACAGTGAATGCCAGGGTGAATATGAGCCAAGAGCGTGCTGCTATCGCAGAGGGCTGCACACTGGGCTATGTTATGAGGACTGCAGACATCACAGGGGGAACTTATTATCCCCCTTTACTTGGCACTGCTTAGGCTGCATCTGGACTACAGCATCCAGTTTTGGGGCCCCAGTTCAAGGCAGATGTGGAGGGACTCAAGAAGACACAGCAGACAGCAACCAAGATGGTCAGGGCCTACAGCAAGTGACCTGTGGAAAGAGGTTGAAGGTGTTGGGCTTGCTTGGTCCTGCAGAAAGGAGGCTAACGGGTGATCTAATAGCAGCCTGCAACTACTTGAAGAGAAGATGATGAAGCCAAACTCTTCATGGCAGTGCCAGATGGCATAATAAGGGGCAATGACCTCAGATTGTGGTTTGGACGTTTCAGGTTGAACATCCTTCCAGGAGGGTAACGATGCTTGGACAAGGTTGGCCAGAAAGGAAGTAGAACTTCACCCCTGGATACTTCTAAGACCTGGCTAGACAAATTCATGTTCAACATGCTCTAGTGTCAGGGATACCTTTGCTTTGAGTGGGACCTTGGACTGGATGACCTCCAGAAGTTTCTTCCAGCTAACATTTCAATGATTCTACAATTTCAGTACTATTCTACTAAAACACTTTTTTTCTGTTTTTTTTGTGGTTGTTTTTGTCCTTTAAGTTAAAGGTTGTTTCCTTCAGTGTTTTACACTTATTTTGTTATCAGAAAGGCTTTAATGTAAAGAGGCAACTTGTGACTCGTAAGTGAAAACTTTGAACTGATGAGAAAAGGATACATTTTTCATGTAATTTGTCTCAGTATGCATTAATCAAGGAACTAAACTACTGCACATTGGAACAAGTTTGATGAACTCTGTTCAGACTGTTTAAGAAACAGCTTTAAAGTGAAGACAATCATTTAAGTTTAATGCAATAGAGACAGGAGCCAGTGGAGTGATTCATGGACACAGGGTGAGACTGCCAGACTGGCTGGACATTGTATCATCCTTATTTTACATGGATATTGTAAGGGCAGAACTGCACCCGTCAAGGCAATAGAAAGTGATTTTGCAGTAACCACAATGCAAGAGAGTGAGGATGCAAATAAGGGATTTACATCTGTGGGTGAAAGGGAGAGAGAAGCCTCTTGGAGATCACAGAGAGACAACGTGTGAGATTTGTCACAGTCTGGCAATGAATTGCTGAGAAGACTGAGTCAAAGACATCACTCAGGCCATCAGCCTACGTGTTAGTTCATAAAGTTTTCCATAAACATCAATAAAGGAAATACTGGACAGTATTTCAATGCAAAAAAATTAAATCAACTCAAATTTCAGTTAGAGACAACTGGCCAAGAAGAGATAACAGTAAATAGGTCCTAGGTAGGAGAAAGTAGGTCTGGAGCAGATCTGTGACTCATCAGCACAGAGATGATGACTGAGTTTGTGTTCAAGAAGATCATCCACTGAAGTGGCGGCGGCATTAAACAAAAGACTTGAAGAACAGACACTTTGGTCATCTTCACACCAAAATGAACTGGGGAGGAAGAGACAGAAATCATCAGAAAAACAGATGACTGTGGAGTCAGTTAATCTAAGGGAGATGACAAAGATACTCCTTGTTTTGTCTCAAATCAATGGCAACGGAAACAGCAGAGACCCTGTGGTCAGGTTTGACTAAAGAGATTAATTAATCAGAATTCTACAATTATAATGCTAAGAATTGGAACCGAAGAAAGATTTTTTTTTCTGGGTGCCTCCTTCCATACTATTGCTTGCTTCTGGCAGCTTTCTGACTGCCCTTGCACACACTACATTTAAATTATGGGTATCTAGAGGTGGAACTTGGCACTTATAGACAGGAGTTGCATTGGGATTCTGGATTTGGACTTTCAAGTTGGCATGGTGTGAAAGTGATGCAACAAAACCAGTAATACAGAACAGAAGGGTGTATTTGTCTTTTCTCTTGTGATACCTGACAGTATAACCAGATCCTTGAAGAAATTCAGACACAAGATGTTGACTAAGAAAGTGAGTGTTCTTACGGTACTTTCCCTGCAACTGAGGCCGGTTGGGGGCACCAAATACTTTTCGTTTCTCTGTTACTGTGTTGTGTTTGCTGCCCTTTGGTAACCATGATATTCAAGCCCCCTGAGAAACAAAAACATACAAGGCAACTGTGTGGGAATATGTTCAGAACCATAATTGAAACTAACTTGCCAGTGAGACTGCAATGTTATCCTAGATTAACAAGCCTGGATGTAATAAGCTTGGTTCTGATCATATTTACACTTGTGTAATTAAATGTGACAGTACTTATGAAAAAGCCTTTACCATTATTACTACCTGCAATATATAATATATATAATTAAAATACTCACAACTGGATGCTTTCTAGCTTGTTGCTGAACTCTCACCTATAGGCATTACTTGCATGTATATGTCAGTGATCCTATGGATGAAAATAGGTACCCGAATCATATACAAGAAGCGTCTTGGAAATATGTGTAAATGGTCTCTTTATCAGAAGCTGAACTAAAACTCAGCTAAACAGCTTCATATGTGAAAGTAAACATTAGAAATAAAGTAATTATTATATTTAAAGAGATTACACTGACAAGGTGTATATAAATGCTGTTAATAATCCCCTGGTTTATAAAGTCATTTTTCTCCTCTATAGCAGATAATTTCTCATGTTCCACGGTGCCTAGAGACACTCAAGGCAACAATACCAAGTACAAAGTAAAATGTATTTATTGCCAAGCTAAAATTAAAATCACCACTGTTTTCAAATTATTCATCACTGTTTTCAAATAATTGCATGAAGAGCTAGGAACATATAATACTTCCTCTTGTTAGATAAATGGATACATTCCATTGCGAAGAAGATTAATGTGTATTTAAAATAGAATAATAGGTATAAACAGAAATTAAAGTGGTCTATTAAGATACTAGACTTTTAACACAATATTCTTAATCTAATCTCAGAGAATGAATAATTGCTGGACCTTTGCATTCCTCTTAATGAATCTATTTACACATAATTGAAACTATTCATCCTCCTTCAAGCCTAATATTTCTTGGACAACATATTAGCAACTTAAAAGTCTTTGACTTACAATTGGTTTTTAAGAAAAACATTGTGCAGGGAAAGAGTAATATTCCTTTCAGTTTTACTGGATACCAGATCTTTTATTTGCAAATTATTTCATGCTAAATATAAAGTGCAGATCATTGATACTATCTTTTCATTAGTAATCAATAAAAGACATATTGTCATTTTGGCTATATATCTTATGGGTTACTAATAAAAAGATGGTAATATATGTGATTTGCACTTGCTAAAAGGGGTGCACTATCTGCACTTACAATCTATGGTGATTCATCACTGCATCTCATCTACACAAAAAACCCAGCATTTCTCTTATGGAATTGACGGGTTCACCACAGTTAAACTCACATTTTCCTTATTTATTTGATAGTGTCAGAAATAGCATGAGCGGATATTAATGAAGCCCTCCTTCCTTGCAGGTAGGCCAGATGCAAGTTCTTCTTGTATGCCTTAATTTTTTTGTGAGAGGAACAAGGTGCAGTAGGTTCATCCCTCTCTTTAAATGACCATCAATGCTCATGTGCATTTCCAACATCACTGTAAGCACAGAACTCTAGCTGCATGAAAAGAGTAGTCTTAGGAAGGAGCAAGAGGTACCAAGAAGAAAAAATGCTTCAACCTTGTGGGCTGTGTCTAGAGTGCTAGAGCTGGTGGATATGGCCTGAAGAGCACGCAGGCAGATACAGCCTGTGCTAGCAAACAAAACAGACCTAGGCTTATTCTCTGGATGTGGGGCCAGCCAACAGAGAAGAGGAAGGGGACTGCCTTGGAGGGGCCCTGATCCATGCTAACCCCAACTCTGCTGGGACAGCACCGTTTGGCATGTGACATCACTAACAACTCTGCTCAGTGACCAAGGACACAAACTTAAGTGCTAACAAGGGTGCCCCAGCTCTTGAGTTTACTATCTGCCAGACCACCTAGTATGGTAATGTTGAGCATCTGCTTTACTTTTACCTATCTCTGCCAGACACCATGAGCACACATTGACCATTCTTGGATGTGGGTGGCCAGAACTGCAGAGACTGTTCTGGCAAAAGCCTCAGGATCATCTCATTATCTCCAGTCAACATTTCCCTGTCACAGTATGACCACATTTATCTTTTTCACACATTTTGGTGGGACCAGTTATACTGCGACCAGCCAGTATACCCAGTTAGAGTTGTTCTCACCATTGTGCACACCCAGCTCACTGCACAACAAAGAGATGGGGCATTCTTGAAGCGATGAAGAAAAAGGTCTGTTCTCTTTCCTGCAGCATTTTTTTTCTGTATCCTACTTCATCACAAAATAGTACTTTAGGCCACCTAGATATATATATATACCACACCTCTTTTACATATACACCTTTCTGGCTTTATACAATAAACCCCCATTGTTTCACTGTTATCCTGGTCCTCTGAACCCACGGAAGAAAAGCAGAGTTACTAACAAATAGTGGCTATGAATAAGCATAGCATCACAAGTCCTTTGGGCTTTAACAATAAGGAACAGCAGAGAAGCATACTTTAAGAGAACATTTAACTCTACTAAGTACTATCCGTTAAATGGGAGATTACTGTACATTAAAACTTGCCTGGTTAACCAGCTATGCCATTACTGAGCTTATCCTCCCCTTCTACAATAAGAAAATGAATTTTTGAAGACAGTTTGAAATAAAGATCTAACAAGACAACCTGATTTAAAAAAATGTGTTATATAAAATGCATCTCTCATTTCTAAAAGTTAAGAGCTCCCAGAAAGTTAACAAGAGAGGATGAAAAGTTCATGACATGAATATCAGCAACTGTGCAACCACAGAACAGGTGGAGACACTTTCAGAGAAGACCTAAAAAGAAATAAAAATTCAACAGAAGAACTCCTGGAACTTTTATTAGTGAAATAAGATTGAAAGAAAAAATACAGATGTAATGTGAAATTAAGATTTCTAGTTCCAGTATATTCAACGGTAGAAAAGCCATTGTTAGAATAAAAAAATCCTAAGTATCTATTTTCTGAGTCTGCTGCTACCACCATCTGATCTCCATCAGGGACTAAGAGCTTGGAAAATTGTTTCACAGTAATTGAGGATGGAGTCCATTCACTGAACATTTTTTTTACCTGTTCTTAATGTCAAACAGAAAACACTGATACTGTAAGTGTAGTATGAAAACAGTTTACTCTTGAGAATATTCTGATTTTTTAAATTACAAAACATAATTTTATCAGTGGAATTAAGATAGCCATGATTCTAAACCAGGGGGAAAAAATAACTGTAGATTATTTTTTTTATCAGTAACAGAAGAAAGTTCAGTATTTTGAAGTTCAAGAAAGCACAAAAGAGAAAGCTGTGAGAAAGAATTGACAAAATTGTAGAGGATCTTTCTTCTAACTAAGATGTATGTCCATACTAAACCTGGTCCTAGGAATTCAGCTCATTTACAGCAAAAGTGACAAAACGGTACTGGGAACAGGGCATCCATTGCAGTAGTTTGTTGCTCAGTGTGAGCTGCAAAACAAAATCCATTAAAATGGATAAAACAACAAGAATTTAGCGCACCTGAGTTTTGGGTTACTGAGAAACTCCTGTTTGCAGGACCCTAGCCAAGAGTCTAAAGCTAGCTTTGATGCATCCTCAAAAGCTGCAGTCTGAGTGAGTGATTACAACATGCACATATCCTTACAGCAAACTGTGGAAGTCTTTACAGAGCAATTATATTTCTTCTGTTACTTATCTGCATGAGTCTGCTACTTGTCATGTAAAATTAAGATCAGTATAATACAATTAAAAAGAAAAATTATAAAGAAGGAGTGCACATACATGGCATAAATTGAGAGAGAACGTAATTACAGCTCTTTCCTCTGGAGACTGATGGGAGTCCAGACTTCAAAATCTAGTTCATAAACTAATTTCCTTGAAAAATTCAGCTTGAAAAACAAGAAGTGATTCAGATACATGGTCTGTTTACTACTTTATTGCATATTTATTTATTTTGTTTATTAACTGGAAGGTATTTGGAATTATAGAACTGCCATTCAAAATACCCATATTTGTGAAAACACTGTTAAATACCTTATTATACAATGCAAACATGTTCATTGCTTTAATGCAGCAAATGATGGTTTAAACTTAGTTAAGGCTAGGAAGAGAGTAGACCAAAAGGAATGATACCTGCCTTTAAACACAAAGATTAATTATCCCAGGGACAGTAAATCACTTAAAAAGCAGAAATTAACAGTCGCCTCAAGAAGATAAAACTTTCTGTACTGGATACACCCTCCAAAAAGGTAGACTGATGCAATTAGTATCCCTCTTACGACCATTTATATATTGTAGAAGCGGTAAGGACATCAAGTATCTTCAGTAAGATACGTTGCTACAAGTATAAAGTCATTTATGTGAGGCACCTATAAGGCTGAAGAATTAAGCACAGTGCCCCTATCTGTGTACAGTTACCTATTCTCCTTTTCACTCTGTAAAAAGGCGAGACTAAGTATGGGTAGTGAAAGCCTCCTGCCAGCTGATCTGTCCGTGTCTTTGGATGCAGAACCAGAGAGGCTAGGTCTGGATGGTGCATAGACACAGCAGTTGATCCTGTCAGGGCTTCTTTTCCCACATCATCTTCTCTCCAAAGTACTACTGCTACTCTCCAAGGCCACTGGGCATTACGCCTCTAACAGAAAAATAAATAAATAAATAAATAAAATATATATATGAAAAAAGGAGGCAAAGTTGTCTTCCAAGAATCCCTGCAGAAGGCCTCAGAAGGGCACACGCTACTGGCAGGAAAGGCAGACTGGGAACGGCGGCACTCCAGTGGGGAGGCTGGGAGCAGAGCAGGAACCACAGTTCACAGGAGAAAGCTGGGAACTTGCTGTTCCTTTGGCAGGCTCACAGGACTGCCAGGGTCAGAGTGGAACGCTCCCCAAGATTCCATGGAGCTCACAGACACCTTTAAACCAGGATGGAGCTCCTTCTCACGTGTGTATGAAGTGCAACCAAACAGGTACTCGTACGAAATGTCTGCAGGACAGGGTCTGCAAAGAAACATGGGGTGCAAAGACCATAGCTTGGCACGGTTGCTAGGTGCCACTCACAGGGTCAGTCTTCTCCAGAGAAGGGCAACGGAGCTGCGGAAGGGTCTGGAGCACAGGGCTGACGAGGAGCGGCTGAGGGAGCTGGGGGGGTTCAGTCTGGAGAAGAGGAGGCTGAGAGGAGACCTCATCACTCTCTACAGCTGCNGTGTGGGTTGACAGTTGGACTTGATGATCCTTGAGGCCTTTTCAACCTTAAAGGTTCTATGATTCTGATGACAAATTCAGCTACTTTCTCACGTGCACTACTAGAGCAGGACAAACACAGATGAATCAGGACTTCTCTGCTCTCTTATTCAGATGAACGAGAAGAGTTTTGTAGGACAGGAAAAAAGATTGTGCATTTAGACACAGAAAGGGCAAATCCACATAACTGACCAGAGAAGAGACAACTGCCAGAGGATTCAGGCTAAAGTAACAGCAGTTGCTTACACTCTGTTTGCAGGCTTTTAGTGGAGCTCTGAAATTAGAGGTATTGCATTTCTAAGCATTTCACATATTTTATTATTTATTTAATAGCATTTAATTTTATTATTAGCACAGGGAATTAGCAAAAGCTAGTAACATTTCAAAGAGAATTATTCTTTTCGATACAGAATTAAAGTTTTAATTTACATAATGTAACATTAGCTGTGGCAATATCTTATGAAACTCTTCACATCAGTTGCTTCCCTCAGGCTCAGGCTACCTGAGGCTTATTTTTTACATTTGTTTTTACAATTTTTTCCAGGTTGTATTAGACGAAATGCAAGTTATTTTTCCAATTCCAATTATTTTTGATTCTGGAAAACCTATTCTCCACGCTAAGCCTAAATTGAATTTTTTAAAACATGGATGTTCTTAACAGACACGTATTTTTTCTTTTCTGCACCTTTGCCTTGAGAATTTGTCCACAACAACACATATAATCTATCTAGACTAGCAGATTTGAAGGGGCAGAAGTGGAAATGTGCATCTGAGGGTAAAGCTTGCTGAAGTGTTACAAAACTGCTGCCGATCTGCTGCTTTCCAAGTTCCTGCTTTAGATCAGCATGGTCACTATAAGCCACACATTCCTGGTTTTGCAAGGAAGGAGGAAGCAAGGAGGTACTAAGGAAACAAAATGAATGTTTGGAGCTTAGCCAAACCATGGGTGCCAGCAGCATCACCAGGATGCAGCCAAGTGAGAATGAAGAAGTGTCTCCAGTCTCTGAGGGAGCTCTCCTGGACAGCATCCTTGAAAGCCAAGATGGTTTTATGCAGTTCAGGCCTGGCCATCCTATTTCTTTTATTGGACTTACAACAGTGTAACTTCACTGATGCTGTCCTCATTGGCACAATGCTATTTCTGCTGCGGACCCTTCAACTCCTCAGGTCCCAAAAAGGCTGCCAGCCTCTCTAGCTGGCTGGTGGAGATGCTGGGATGGGTGACCCTTGCACAGCCAGGAGAGTCACCTCAGGCTGTGACCCCCTGCAACCAGGAAAGGGCTCTGACCCTGACTTGAAATCATGTCACCTCGTTGAGAACATAGCAAGCTAACAAAGAATCGCTGCTCTTCCTTTTGTGAGGGAAAGGAAATGGACGGAAGACAGAAGAGAAGAACATCAGGCAAAGGGTGTAATCACAAGAACTAATGGGGAGAACAAGGCTTCTACCAGAAGAAGTGAACAAGGGATTCACAATACTACCCTCACAAAGGCCAGTACCCAAAGAATGGATAAAAACTGCTGTAAAGTCGGAAGGTGACAATATTCAGTACAACAGAGCCACAGGAGGTGTGCATGCCGTCTGTTTCAGTTGTAAGACTGAGCAGAGTGGAAGGTAAGGAAAACTGCATTTGATAACGGACTTCCCCAGTCTTACTTGTTTAAAAGAAATGACTTCTCATAGAACAGGAAGCAACAGGAATGAACACAAATTGCTACTGTTATGTATAATTACCATTAAAATTAGAATAAATTTAAAATTGCTTACCATTGGACAAATACCTGGCTATCTGTGTATATCTAACACTACACCATAGTTTGTCCAAAACAAAGCTATCATTTATGAGTTTAGGATAATGTATTTTATGTTGTATTGAGTACAAATTTAATTAAATTTGGGACTAAGCTATGTAAATATACCATCCAAATTGTAAACTGCTTTGAGCTGCTAAATTAGATGTGATGGATAGTTTTAAGTATGATTACCTTTCCTCCCAAACTCAGAGCATTTTATGACAAAGCTTTCAATACAAGTGAAGAATAGGTTTTTCAAGGTCCTCTCCATAAGCATGTGTGAGTGAGAGACTCTCAATGTTCTTCTTCTTGGGGAGATGCTTTTGGAAAAAAAATCATAAACATTTCGTCACACTCAGTAACAACATTCATCTAAATCAGTATTCCAGTTTGAGAAAACACGCCATGAGAGAGAGAAAAATTGAGAGAATGATGTAGCTCATACAACACAGCAGAACAATCTGAATATCTCCGTAGATTAATGAGAATAAAATTATTTTTAAACCAAGCCTTTCTGCTGCAAAAATCTGATGACTCAGGATGGTTCATGTAAAAAACCCACAGAAACGAAAATATATATTTTTTTTTAAGATTATTAGTTTCCACTCAGTTCCCCCCCTTTTGGGGGGTGGAGAAAGCCCCACTAAGCAATTTATTATATTGAACTGAGAAAGTAGGTACCTGAGTTAATAAAAAATGTGAATTTAAAGCCCAGGAATACTCTTCAATTCTGTCCTTTCAAAACTTTCTGTTATGAATTTTTCAAAAAAATTTGAATTTAAGTGACAACGCAATGGTGGGATCAATTGCTACAAATTGATCTGGTTAACACAGATCATTCATGAAAACTTAAGCATTTATAAACCCAGCTAAACCTCCTTTCTTACTCACTTCACTTCCTAATTAACACTAACTGGAAAAACATTGCATTACCTGGCTACTGGAAAAATTCAAAGTTTTGTCCATGTCATCTACATTATTTCTAGTGCTATACAGAAGCTTGCTTGTTTTTGTGAAAATAGGTAAACTCTTGAACTGCTAGAAACTGCAAGTATATAACTCATGATCTCTAAATCCTGCCTCATGATAAGGTAAATATTTAATTTAATTCAATCCAATTCAGAGAACAAAAAAACATGAGCATTTTAAAGCAATTTTTCTTAAATTACAGTTTACTTAGAATATAACTAGGAATTTACACTGTTTTGGTCAACACCACAAAATTCCTATGGCCTGTCTTCTTCAGTTACACATAGGACAAATATTCTTCCCTTAGAAGATATACTTCTAATATAAAACCAAGAAATACCTTTACATTATGTGTTTGTCCTTATAAATGTAATTAAGAAGACCATGTAACTCTAATGAGATAATACACACAGCAAGGCAAAAGAAACAAAAGAGATTGTTCTACACCTACAATAAACTTCCTCCTAACATCTCCTTTACCTGTTTCCACACAGCAATATAAGAAAAATTCATAAAAAGCACAGCACAGGTGATGGGATGGCATCCTTACACACACCTTGATGATTCTGAATTACTTTGGAAGTTCACTTCTATTTGCTCCTGTTCCATATTTATTGTGAGTCCAGTTCAGACATTCTTACTGGGTAAAACTGGAGATCACCGATGTTATGATTTTCTGTATAAACTTAGAAAGTGTGTCCACCGAAAACACTCTCTTACAAACTTCTTCACAACAAAAAGTAGTATTTGTAGAAGCGTACAGGATTTAATCTTAAACCATGTCTACCATCATCTCAAATATCACAGCTATTACCGACACCTAGGGTAGCATGTGCCTAATGCTACTCTACACAAAGCCTCAAAGCCAAACACTTCCCATATAGCGTTACGAGAAAAGATTTCTCAGATTAAAAAAAAAACAACCAACCTTAAACTTTTGTCCTTAGAAAAATCATCCTTAGTGTAATAAAAAACACAATGCCTTCTTATATTTTAAATTATTTCCACTACTGTTCTTTTTAAAAATGAAAATTTGCTTGGACAACTGATATGCAGATACTGTAGCGCAACCTCAAGTGTTAGCCTATAGCAAATATACCCTAACTGACAAGAAAGTTTCAACATTTTATTAACAAAAGAAACACTGAACAAACTCTGTAACTTTAGCTATGTAATTTTAGATGACTTAAATAAAAAAAAATTAATCCAAGAACAACTTTTACTGAATAAATAGATCAAAATATCTTATCAGCACATTACTTAGATTTTTGTATTTTTATTATTATTTTGCATGCAATTCAACCATACTCTGTTTTAATAGCTAGCAATTGAAATAGTTGGTTTTGTATATCAAAACCTACATTAAATGCAAAACACCCAACAGTTAACTATAATGGAAATAACAAACAAAATCCTTTGTTCCTAGCGTGCAAGAGGACTAACAACATCAATCAGGCTGAAGAAAAACCCATTTTTACCCATTACCTTACCTAACACAGCTCCAAGACTGCAACCTTCAACAACACCTCTTTACCTAACACCGTTAATCTCATAAATTAAATTTTGGATTAAGCGTTTGTGTCCTGACCTGGATGCTACGAAGCACCTGAACGTAGTTCAATGTAAGTTCACTTCTAGAAAGTCTACAACAACGTCAGCACTTTTCACATACAGAGCCCAATATTTGGTAAAATGAAAACTACAAGCGACTAAGTCTCAGTCATCCATGGGCAAGCTATCAGGATTATCCTGGTTTTGCTTTTCCCCAACATGCTCTAGCAGCGCACGGTGCAGAGGTGTAGCCATGCCCTCATCTACCTTCTCGTGCTGCTCCAGCACACCGCAGAGATCTGCAAAGGTGAATGCTGCCAATGTGTTCTGGTATCCTGACTATAGTGAAAACATGGTTAACACCAATCAGATCGAAAGGAAAAGTTTCAAAATGGCTTCGAACAATTTAGATGCCTACAAAAGACTGAGAAATCTGAAACCCAGTCTTTGAGAAGTGTATATCTACATTACCCTTGCAGATAGGAGGAACTGTCTTTATCTTGAAATGCCCTCAGATGCCAGTTTTATTGACACTCCCCTTGCCTGCATCAAGGTGGTTAACAAGGCTGTGCCTCTGCCCTGGTATCCGTGCTCCTGCCAGAGGTTGTGCATGAGTGTTGGGGTCTCTGGTTTTCCCAACCTGGGTAAAAAGCTGAAAACCACTTGAAATCAGAGCTGCTGGTATCTTCTCAAGGTTGGGCCCTGGCTACAATCCTGCACTTTATTTCACTTCCTTTTACAGTTGTGAAAACTGGGATGTAGGCAACCCATCCAGCAAGTTCCCAACAGTGGTGACTCATGGCAGAAGTGCCGGTGATCACCAGGTGGCCACTCTCCAAGCCACTGCCATCCAGCCACCTCGGCGTCTGCCTCATCTCTCTGTGCCCCCCTCCCGTCCCTTATCTCCTGGATGGACTGCAACACAGTCCAGACAGTGCCCAGTGGTATGGCCTCTCGTCAAAGTGAGATGGCCAACACAGCCACATTCAAACAACAATCCCAAATTGTTTCCACAAAAAAAAAAAAAGAAAAAAGCAGTGAAGCCAAGGATACCTGGATGCCTAATAGCAAAATATGTTCATGAAGGGGTAGGCATGAAGAAGTGGCAGATGACTATGGCTGTGCTTTCAGTGTTTTAGGATCGATAGATGACATAATTTAATTCGTTGCATAACCACATGCACTACTGAAATGAACTGCAGACAGATGACAGAGCATTCAAGTGTCAAGCTGAAGTGTAGGAGGGCATCACGGGTTGATTATCTGATTTTTAAGAATAAAATCTTGCCAGCAAATATATTATAAATGAAGTACATATGTTGAAGATATATTCATTATAACAGAAAAAATCCTACCAAAGCAGGCCATCTGCTTTTGACTGATAGGTTTGGTAAACTGTCAGAATATCATGTAAACTGTTACAAATCTCATATAATGAATATCTTAAAAACATACATAGCTCACATTACTGGCAAGATTTTAATGAAAATATATATCGAAGAACCAAATATGTGTGAAATTTGAATTTCAATTACTTGGTAAAATAGAGGACAAAGGCTATAGAAAAAAAGCAAGAGCTCCATCTATCCCTTCTGAAATGAATCAAAATCCCCCAAATGATTTAAAGCCATGGTTATCAGCTGCTTAAGACATATAATTCTTCCACTGATAATTCCTTTAATACCATACAGTATTTAAAATAATTCTGTAGTGACCAAAATCAAACTAAAAAGAGAAAACACGGTCAGTCTCCTGTGAATATTTGCAGAAATTCTGTCCAAAAAATAGGTATTCTCCCCATCCCTTTTCATTATCTGAAATGTTTCATATTTTCCATTGTCATCTCATTAAGATTCTTCAAAATATTATGATGACCTTCTAAGGCCTAGTTGAGGATCCCACTGGTGTCTGACTCTACCCTTTCTGGACTGCTCCTCTATGCAAAGACAAACTCGTGAACAGTCCTCTGCAGAACTGGGACCACCGGTGTGCATGCAATAGCTTCTCCCTTTGATTTAAAAGTTTGTCCGTAAGTTAAATGCATGTGTTTCTCTGAGGAAAAATAACCCCTGTATTTGGAATGCATGAAACATTTACCAAGAGAAGTTCTGCCAGTACCCAGCTGACTTTCAGAAATAATCCCTGATCTCAAACATTTAAATTTCACGGGCATGAAAATGTCAGACTCTAGAGACTTTTTGACTGTGATGGGCGATCCATACACAAAAAGAAACCCCACTTTTTCTATCACAGCACGCCAGGTATAATGCACCAGCCTCCAGCCCTTTTCCAGGCAGCTTTCTTCCCTGACAGGGGCTGTTGCTCTGCTCCTTGCTCTCTGCCTCATCATGGCCAAGCGCAGGGCTGGGGTACAGCATCTGCCCACGTAGGTCACGTTCATGGACACACCTACAAGTAGCTTAAAATGGTAAGAATCCAGTTCCTGTAGAAAAGTAGGTGATATAAACTGAATGTCATGTAGTCTCAATGTCTCCTCTCCGTATTTCACTCTTACACACTCGGAAGTTAGTACTGAACGGTGTGATAGCCCCATACATAGAAGATATTAATAATAACAGACAGTGAATGGAGTAGGTGCAAGCAGCTGTCAGATTCCATAGAATTACTTTAGAAAAATGCAAACTATTGCTAATCACATCTAGAAACTCCACAGCTCCATTCACAACTCCTTACCTCCAAGCTCTCCGTGATGCCAAACAGTCTTGTGAAGGAGAAGATGCTGCTGCTCCTTCTGAAGGCTGCGGCTGCATTTTGTAGACTATGAGAGCCGTCCGCGGTCTCTCCTCACTCTTGTGTGTACAAATGCTTTACTAAGTTCAGCATTACGTTCTTATACAAATCTGCCTTACCAGGCCACTGAACTGCTACCATAACATGAAATTTAACTTTGGTTTTATTTCCCAGGGTAGGGATAAGACTTCAGATCTCCCCATATGTATTTTATTGATGGCATTTTTACACTGGTTTTAAATTGCTTTGCCATCCCAAACCATATTTCACATTACCCTGGTTTTGGTTTCTACAGTTCGTATGTTTAGATTTCAAAACATGTTTTTCTTTTTATCAAATTGTATTCAAAAAGTTTCTTTTTAGTTACACGTATTTCTATTAAAGTGGTAATAGCAGCAGAAACTCAGAATACTTTAGCCTTGCTAAATGACTATTTGACAGCCTATTATTTCTCTGTCATTAAAATACATATTCTAGCACTGAGTTCATGTTGGAAGAATGTTACCCTAAGGAACAGTCTTTTCTCATAGTATGTAATTTAAGTTTATTTAACACACTATGCACTAAACCAAAATGTGGTCAGTTATGGGAAGAGAAATTCTGATAGAACTGACCATTTAAAACAGTGCGAAGTACAGCTACTTCTCATAAAGGAATTCCAGAATACCAGTCACTGTATATATTGTCTTAGAAGGGTCTGATTGTTACTGTACTAGTATCTTTTCTTTGGTATTTGTTACAGTACGATAAAATAATTGTTTGCCTTCACAAATAAAAAATGGTAAATACACCTGGGATTCTGGAAGGCCACGCAATAAGCACTCTTCACAAACCACCCTTATAGCATTTATACAGCGAGGATCTTAAGGAATGCTTGAAGTTGAATAAAGTAGTCTTTAATTTTTCCAGTACGTTTTTTATCCAGTAACACGAATTTTTAAAACCTCTTCCTCTATTCTCCTACAAACAGCTTGACAGAGACTAGCTCGGTTGGAAGGGACCTCTTACAAAATGTGCAATTATCTAGTCCCAGAAATATCCACTACTGATAGCCGATTAAGCTCACATTTTAGAAAACAACAGGAAAACTTCCAGAAGTCCCAAGGGGACCTACAGGCCTTGAGAAAATGTAGAAATCTGGAGAGGATGTATGTACCAGCCATCCCAGCTCACGTAATTTTCAGAATGAAAGGACGCCTATGGGCAGCAAATGGCAGAAATTATTTGTTCCTGAACAGTTATAGAATCATAGACTGGTTTGGGTTGGAAGGGACCTCAAAGACCATCAGCTATTTTTGTATATACTGTTTGGTCTCAGTTTTCTATCCGTTTTAAGACAATCACTATTAAACAGCATCTGAGTGCACTCTAGAAGTGCATGCTACAGAACTTTACCGCCTTTCACACGCTCGTTTTAGTATCCCCTACGGCAGCAGGACCCCGTCAACTCTAATAGTTTTACTACTAAGAGCAATATTAATGGATATATTTACATTGCTGAATATTTAAGAAACTGTGGGAAAGATCAAAGAAACAGACCTGCAAGAGTGCTGGATTCTGCAAAGTGATGTCACCCCTACAAGAGCCCCTGGACATCACCATGGGAAAGCCAGTGCTCCCAGAGACACCGTTTCACCAAACCAGGAGCACTGCAACACGACACGGGAGCGGCTGACCTCTCTGGAGGCAGGCATGACGTGCGTATGAGAAACACTAAAGCATTTTGGGCTGGTTTCCTAAAGGCTAAAAGTTTTGCAGAGCAGAAGTGCCACGATGCCCCCAGGGTGTGTGGGGCCCCCCCAACCCCTCTGAGTGCACCTCGCTACCATGCAGGTGAAGAACGCACAGAGCACTGGAGCTGACATTCCTATTGCAATGCTGCAGGTAAAACACATTATTCACCCACATTAATACAAACATGGTAGAAGGAATAGGAAAGGGATGGTAAATGAATGTGAAACAGATACTTTGATACCACATTTTCTTTAACTCTGAAATTTTCAAATTTATTGTGTCAGGTAATAGTTTGGAAATGCCATAGGTATTAGTTTAGAAATAATTTTAGAACCTCAGTGAAACTCTCAAAGGGAACAACTGCACCAGCCATTTCATAGTGGGCATCCATCATGAAAAATGTTTTTAACCACAAGCATTGTATTTACCACATATTCAGAATATGTTCAATCATTAACACGTGAATACAAAGAAAATACTACTTACAGATAATAATAATTCTATTTTCAAAATAGCCATTCTATTTTCAAAATAGCCATTAATATTTTTCACCCTTTTTATTTGTTTTACTACAGATAACTACGTACTCAACTGATCTGTTGTTATTTGGGGTAGTTTTGTTTGAAAGCTTACAGTGGGACGACTGAGCAGTAAGAAGTACATGACTGTCCCTAAAAAGGCTGGATAAGCATGTTTGTGCTGCTTCTCTTTTTGAGCTAACGTGACCAGTTACCTTGGGTATTTCTGCACAGCAATGCATAGCTCTACATAAGTACATCAGATCTGCAGTTGTAAATTCATTATTAATGTTCTGTACTCAAAAGATTTTGCTAATTAACTGAGCCACCCACTAGTTCATTATTATTTCCCGAAGCATTTGTAGATGCCTTGGTTTCTCAGAGCATTCAAGAGAGTAAAACCTAATTAACTCGTGGGGGCTTGATGGCAGGACAAAGTAGCTGCAAGCTATGTGATACTGCTCTTTCTCCCAGATATTCTTGTTATGCTACCAAAGTCTTAGTCAGGAACTAAGATAACACACAGAGAACTGCACAGTACTCTAGTAGAAGTTCAGTCGCTGAAGTATGAGGATTATGCAAACATCTTAATGGTATTACTTACACAGCTACTGGGGAAGGAGAGATTATTTGGCAGAGGGAATTCAATTTGCTTTGGAGCCGCACAATACTTTAGCTGCATAGCCTTCTTTCCAGCCCCGGATTAGGACTTCTTCAGATAGCAAATCCTAAAATAATAATGACAATAAGTAACCCAGATTTCTTACAAACTATAACGCAGGGAGTCCAGAAAGATGCAGTGATGACCACAGCCAGGCAGCTGATTCATACGATTCTAGAGTTACCATGGAAATTTTCAGTTCAATTTTATAAAAATCAACAGATAACATATATGCATGTTCTGCTGTTACTACAGTCCTAGAAGTGGCCACAAGTACAGGGCTATGCAGCTGGTAAAACAGAAATGTGCACAGAAGTCTCTTAACAAAGCAGGTCAGAAATATGAAATCAGAAGATAATGCTAAATTTTACAGCATTATTTGAATGTCATGATTATAAATTGCACAATAATTTATGAGAGTCTTGTTGAGTGGCTTTTTTTGTAAGCATCTTACCATTTTACTCAAAACCAGCAGAGTATAACTCGCTTTCCCCACCCCGTTACTACCACCACTGGAGCATACCATAGAGAACTGTCGGGGTCTTAGCAGGATAAGATAAAACTGGGTCCTTGGACCCAGCAGGAGATGGCAGTTTGCACTCAGGTTTTGAGGCTGAGACACACTCGTGTCTGGTGGCACCACAGCCTTTCAAGTCACCTTCACAGCTTCACCCTGCTAGTCCTGCTCCCAGTCCTGGGGGTCCACACCTAGCTGGTCGCCCCACCACTCCGTTGCGTATTTTGACCTGGCTTATTGACCAGCCTTTTCAACTGCGATCTCCGTTCCTGATGCATGCACATTCAACGACAGCAGGTTTTGAAATCTGTTCTAAACCTATCTCTTCATTTCTCATCTGGTACCTTTTCAGCTGACAAAATACACTACCTGTACAAACAGTCTTCCACCCAACCTACCAGCAGCAAGTTGGATGTCATGGTTAACTCCATCATACATCTCCATTTTCCCAAACATGTTTTCAATAGCCAGTTTTCAGAACATTAAATTCCCATTATGTATATTTCCAGAGGCCATCAACACCTTCATGATGGGCGAAACTTCTTGTCCTGGAGACTGTGCCTTTAGGAGATGAGCGTAACAGGAACAGACCCTGAACAGGGAAGCAGGAATTAAAATACTCTGAACAAGGCTTAGAAAAAAAGCACATTTCCTGCCAGAAGTTAAATGCTGAAAGGTCCCTATCACATAAGTTGTTAAAATCAACACTAAAAGTCACTTTAATTGCTTGGATGTCTAAAGAAATAGAGGGTCTCCAAGTCTGGGGCCCACAGAAATCAATGGGAAGCTTAGGGACATTGAATTACATCTAGAACTATTGAACTAGCCTAGCTGCTGTGTCACTTGATCTACCAGTCTCCTCAGCAGCAAGAGTTGAGTCTTACTTGATCATGCAGCAGAGCTGTGCTTCAGAGAAGGAACACACTGATTAAGGTTTTACAATATCATGTTTATCCATGTTAAGAATCCCAGGCCGGTTGAGGCCACATGGCATCTCTGGAAAGCACCTAGTCCAACCCACTGCTCAGAGCAGGGTCACCTACAGCAGACTGATCAGGACCATGGATGCTCAAAGGATGGAGACTCCACAACTTCTCTGGACAACCTGCTCTTAGTGTTTGACCACCCTCTCTGTAAAAAATGTTTTTTCTTATGTTTGAGAGGAATTTAGTGCGCTTCAGCTTGTGCCCACTGACGCATGTGCTTTCAAGAATAAAGAATGTTTCATTGGCATGGTTTGAAAGAGCAGGTAAGCCTGTAAAAGACAGGATTCCAAAAGATAATTCTGGAATAATAACTCCTCTTACACACAGCTTTGAATAACACGCTACTTAGGATGCTGCGTGGAGTACTCTAAACATACTTTAATTAGAAAAAGTATGAACCCTGTCAGATAAGAAGGAAAACCAAATCTGGTAGATTTAGTTACTGACCCATCAAACACTCTTTCAACCACAATTGCACTGTGGATTCTCTCTTTGAGCTCTTAATAAACAGAAATGAGCAAGGAAGGTGCTACCACCTCCCTTCTCCTATAGACCACTGTGCCACTAGATGAAGTTCGTTACCATCATCACTTATTCAAACTGGAATTTTCTGCAGGACTCACACTTCTGTGAAAAAATGTTAGAAGAAAACTACAAATCCAGAAAGGACACGGCAATGTTAAAGACTAAATTAAATCAATTTAAATTATTTTGGTGATTAAATTAAGTAATTTCTTAAAATTACAGGCTCAAATGTCTAAGTCTTCTGACAACAAACATAACGATCCATGAATGCAGTAACAGAGGACCCGGAGAAGGAGATACCAAAGGTCCCTTTCATCACTACAGTAACTCAAAAGATCTACAGCAAAAAGAATACAGGAAAAGGAACATCACATAAAGGGAATAATGGCTTTCCAGTTCTTCTGACATGTTACAAGTACTTTTTCCCCACAACACTATGCAGACCTATTTTGGGGTCAGAGTGGACAAGCTGAGAATTATTTTCAGTTTTTGTGTCAGACACAAAGAAATTTCCTAGAGAAAATAAATACTGCTTATGTACGGGTATGTATCATACTCAGCTCCATAAATAAATAAATATTTACAAATATTTATAGACATGAGACTGACAAATTTTCTCATTCAACATTTTAACAAATCTTAATTCATGCATTCAAGAAATTAAGAAAACATTACAGTACCAATTAGCTAATTATAGTGGTGGGAATGACAGAAGATGGCAAGCTGCAATGTTAGACGAGGCCACACACATACATGCTTTATTTCCTAGCAGTAATATATAGCAACAGCCTTGTATTTCAACAGTTAGCAACCTGATATGACAATAAAAAGCACAAAGTAACCTTCTCATTACAATGATACAAAATTAGGGTGAAAAGATAGCACATGTTTTTCTAGAGAGGTTGTGTTTCATTATTCATTATGCTCCTGCCAAAGAATACAGAACCAAGGAAATACTTTCACGGTTCCACTTTTGGCATGCTGAATCATAGCTCCACATAGAAAATGTAACAGATTTGTGTCTCAATTGTTCTCCAGAAATTGATGGATAATTAGAAAAAAACCCCCAAGCATTATAATCTGTATTCTTTACAAGCACCTAAAATTCTCTTGCCACCATGTTATATCAGAGAGATCACAGAATCACAGAATCACAGAATCACAGAATGTTAGGGATTGGAAGGGACCTCGAAAGATCATCTAGTCCAATCCCCCTGCCGGAGCAGGAACACCTAGATCAGATCACACAGGAACGCATCCAGGCGGGCTTTGAATGTCTCCAGAGAAGGAGACTCCACAACCTCTCTGGGCAGCCTGTTCCAGTGCTCTGTCACCCTCACTGGAAAGA
>VZTO01011817.1:193579-237912 GCA_013400615.1 Syrrhaptes paradoxus
TGTCAGGAACAGGTTGAAAGACAGGAGCTTTTTACTTATCAAAAGTACATGCAAAAATACAACATAATTTAAAAATTGCTTTCTCTCAAGGAAATCGCTTTAGTCAGTGAACCACTATAATTACTGACTAAGCATGCATAGGTCAACATTGCTCAGCAAAAATATCAACTGCTATTTTTTATTCTAATTTGCATTTATAAAAATAGAATGAGGACATGCAGTTATTTGTTTCACAAGGGTTGGAAGAATGCACACGCAATATTTACCATTTGGGCTAACTTGCTTCTACTGAAGTTTATCAACTGACGTGGATTTCAACGGAAAAAGGATCAGTTCATGTTTGCAATAACATCTACTGTGTATTATTGCTTCCATAAGCAAATAGTGGAGGACATGTGATGCTTTTATTTTCAGTGCTTGGATCTCTTCCCTTTCAAGTGCATTAGGATAAAATTAGTAAGCTATATTTCTACCCACTTGTGATCAGCAATAAATACCTGCTCTTGCAGCCTAGTGCACTTTTCCCTGGTGAAACCTAATCAAAGCTCACTTTAAAAAATTCAGATACGGAGATTCACATTTCTTGTTCTTGTGTAGAAAAAGAACAAGGAAAGATGATACAGTGGAGTTTGTAAGATAACGGACTATAGGTCTTCAGGGTGGGAAAATAAAACAGCTGAAGTGAGGATGTCTACACAATCATGAAGTGAAAATAAAACATTTATTATTTCTCATAGCTCCAAAATTTAGGACATAGAGTTATACTATGCAGTGGAACATGGTTTGGATTTACTGAGCACAACAGAAAGAAATCATCTCCCAGTTCAGAAAGCCCTGAACTGTTCCTTATCAGAAACTGAGGTGGTTACTGGGGGAGGC
Organism: Syrrhaptes paradoxus; assembly: GCA_013400615.1. Lineage (NCBI taxonomy): Eukaryota > Metazoa > Chordata > Aves > Pterocliformes > Pteroclidae > Syrrhaptes > Syrrhaptes paradoxus. Next base: position 194,459 of record VZTO01011817.1, read on the forward strand.
ATCAAGGAGGACGTTGGCTCCTTCACTCATCCTCTAAGAACCCATTACTGACCTGTACTGTAGATCAGAAACTAGAGTAGATAAAACCCAATGCAGATTCCACAAGGTTATTTCATGAAAAGAATGATCAGTCAGTTTTTTACTTGACGTTAAAATTTTCTGTTGTCAATTGAGAAGAATCTGCTTCTCAAATACTATCCTTCTAAGCTTTTTTTTCCTAATTGGAAGCACAATTGTGCTTCTGATTGACCTTCCCACTGACTTTTGGTGAATGCTCATCTATTTTGTTCCAATTGATAAATCACATGTATGTGGTAGACAAATCACATGTGTATGTGATAGACAAATTCATGTGATAGATAAATATATTTCTGTAAATTTCATTACAAATTCCTGAAAAGATCCCAAACTATCCTTCACAGTGCTATATATTATATAAAAATACATCTCATAATCCTTAAGAAAATCCTCAGGTAGCCAGGACAGGTCTCAAAGCACTATAAAAGCACAGGTGTAAGGGCCAACATCTTTATATTACATCTCTGCACCAGAGCAGAATGATTAAAATTTGGGCNAGTTCTGGACTCTCATTAATATGAACAGGTAAGCCTAAGGCACTGTGCGCATATGAATTACTGCATTGAAAGTACAGACTGCTTATTCTGATGTTATCAAGGCTATCAGTACCCACTGGGCAGATGTTTCTTCTTTACGCAAACGTTTGCTGCTTTGACACACCTTTTCAAAAATTTATTTTAGACTCTTGAATAGCTTCCTTCATGTTGCTCCTTTAAACTCAGGACCTGGTCATTCTGAATTTGACGTACTTGGCATTTCAGCATCTTCTTCTGGCCCCAGTAACAGAGTTGCTTCCTGGAAGAAGACCTCTCCAGTTTCTGTCAATCTTGTATTCCAGTCAAGGCCAAATACCCATTCATGATCAACCACAGAAAAAAATTGAGCCCTCATGGAACCAATGTGATTTAAAAAATGTTTATGAAAATAACCATGACATTCAATCAGTCAGTTCATAAGGGAGCTGTGTTATGTACAGAGGAAAACCTATCTAGACAACAAATTGACCTCTGTTCTCCATGAAAAAGCAAGGCACCTTTTTACTCTGAAGTTTGTTTAAATGCTAAAAACGTTCTAATTTCATAATAAATTTAAGTTTCCTGCAAAGTGGAACTAGCTGAAGACTGTCTCTTGACACAGATTATCTTTCTGTTACCGGGTGCATCCAGTAAGGTATTGCTGTTCTGTTAACAGGCTACCAAACACCGACAATAAGCTTCAGCCTCATTTGCATGGATGAGTCTGACTCTACCATCTATTCCTGACGGTGTTCCTCGCATTTGGGCAAAACACACTCCTCTTGTACTTCATCAGGTCCAGGACTGTGTCTGGCATTGTATTTTTTCCCATCTGATTTTGTCTTTCTAAGGCAATTTTGCCTTAAAAACACCTCACTTCTACAACCCATAGGCTAACATTTTTTCAATTTAAATTATCACAACTGTTAATAATATCCCACAAAATTTTCTGTCCAGAATGAGGAGTCCTCATTCCTGACATGATGCATTGGAAATTAATAAAGGAAGAACAATACTACTATGCTGTGAAACAACGATGGTTGAAGCACTCCGTTTCCAACACGATTCTTCACCCTCATGTAGAACACTGTGTAAAAGGTGTTAATTTTCAACTGTGCACAAGCATGATGAGGATTTGCATATGGCTGCTCGCATCTTCAAACCAGAGCACCAGCTCCCCATGCTGACTGAAGATCTCAGAGGTCCTCCTTCTGCCTGCTTCTCTCTAAGTTACGAAGCCAAGAAACTATTCGTCTTTTTTGCTCCACAGACTCCAACTATAATCTCACAAAATGTCTTTTTTTTCCATAAACAAAGCCAAAAATAACTTCTTAGTCATTTGATTGTGAGCAGAATAGCCTTTTATCAAAGCACTGCAACCCTGCTGACAGATATGGCAGTAATTATCACCCTCCCCAAATATGTAACCTAGAAGGACACATAGACCTTATCAGAGAGGGAAAAATCCAGCTAAGGTGAACTGTACCGCTTGCTCAATTCTCGACGAGGTTTTAAAGTCTGTCATAAGTCTGTTCTAACACAATTACAACAATTATATTTAGATAATCTGCCTAATAAAACTTAACCAGAAATACTATACAGATACAGGACAAACCCTCTCACAACACATTACACGAAGAAGTGAGGATTTGGGGGTTATGCTGATTTTTTTAATGCCGATTGGAGGCCACGCTGAACAGACATATCAAACGGCAAATAACCCCACGGCAGTCAAATGCTGGCAGCTGTAACGCAGAAAGGGCAACAAATCCCCAGCCTTCTGGGCTACACTTCAGAGCAAAACCACTCTCAAACATCTCAAAACTGTTTAACTGTGACAGTCAGAGTTACCTCAAATCTCACGCTGACGAAAAAATGCCGGGTACGTGAATCTGCCATGTACGCACAAAGAAACGGCAGAATTTATCAAAGTCCTCACGTTCAGCAGGACTGATTTCAAATAAACATAGCTGTCTGCAGTGCTTAGAAATGGGAGGAAGCGAAATACTATCATATTTTCTGTTATTACAGGCACATATCACACAGCGCAGCAGGACCCAATCAGAGCTAGTACGACATTAGTATGACATTAATGATTATTAATGCCAATTTGTTTGGACAAAATTGGACCTCTTGCAAGGATTTGATCTATTTACTAATTCCCATTTTTCAGGATACCTTCTAGAAGCAGAGCAAAGTGCCTTTGTCATTGCAAATATTAAAAAGGCATGTGCATTATGTTTTGTTCTGTGTTGGTGCACTTCATTGAAATTGTTTGGCTCAAGCAGTCAGGCCACAAAACCAGGATGCTTACTATGAAAGTGGCCCAGAACAAAGGGTGCAAAAGTAGTATTCAGACAGACTTTAACAATTTGAAATTGAGCTGGAGAGGCATATTCCATAAACAGCTTCAGTTTCACTCTCTGATTTCAGTCAGTGGCCATCTCTTGTGGGGTCAACTGGAAAAAAAATCTTTTTGGCTCTTTGCTCAAAGAGAGTTATTTCCAAGCCGAACAAGAAAAACACCCCAACATTTTGTTTGTGGACATGTGGAAAGTAAAAATACCTGGGTCAATAAAGGACTAGATTTTTAAAATTAAGATACTTAGGCTACTCAGGGAGGACACTGGATGTTAAGCTTGAGCTTCCCAAAAGTCAGGGTGAATGCCCTCGCAGTCAGGAGAGGCAACACTATCACAGAATCGTGGAATCGTGTAATCACAGAACAGTTTGGGCTGGAAGGGGCCTTTAAAGGTCATCTAGTCCAACTCCCTTGCAATGAGCAGGGACATCTTCAACTAGAACAGGTTGCTCAAGAGCCCCATCCAACCTGATGACCATCTAGGGATGGGGCATCTACCACCTCTCTGGGCAACCTGCTCCCATGTTTCACCACCCTCATCGTAAAAAATTTCTTACTTGTACCTAGTCCAAATCTATCTTGTTTTAGCTTAAATACATTACCCCTGGTCCTATCACCAGAGGACCTATTGAAAATCATAGAGAGCAGCTCCATATTACACAAAATACTTCTAAAAAATTGCTTATAAACAGATCAATAGGTCTACCCAGGAAGCAGGACATGACAGTTCCCATGAAGGATAATCATATATATAAAATGTAAAGGTGCACAGAAGAGATGTAGAACCTCCCCCAAAATGCTTTGTAAACTTGTAGCTTAAAGTTCACTCCAGGAAAACACAAGGATATAAGTGCGACTAACCAGAGATCACAACCATTCATCCATCTGAACCTAAACCCAAGCACCCTGTTTGATGAAACAGCTCATCAAACTGGAGACATACTTGCAGTTAGCTTCAGGATGGTGTTTTGACTACCAGTCAAAAAAATGTCCCCCAAATGTAGTATCTATAATGGTATGGTCAGGGAGCCCACAAAAAAACTTACTAAACTTTGAACTCTCGGAACTATCACAAGTAGTGTGTTTAATAAATCTAAACTCACACAATGGAAGTGTTATATGTAGGACCTGCAAAAATGTAAAATCAAGCTAATACATAAAAAGCATGTGGAAACTGTAATTACTCCAAGAATTACAAAATAAATAAAAATCGATATTTAGCTAGTGACAGATAAGTACATCTTTAAGCTCTTTCTTAAAATATGGGAACAAATTCTGTTTGCAGTTATACTATTTATTCTAAGCAGTGATACTGCTTTGAAAAGTAAAACTCGAAGCATGAAGCCAGAGGTGTAAAACTCACCACTTCTGGTATGTGACCATTATGTATGTATCTTTAGCATGCCCTCTAACTAGAAGTTTTCTTTCTCTATGTGATGATGTATGTACAGTAGTCCCTCACACCCCTTTTTTCAGTTATGAAGAACATGTACATGCTCAGATACAGTAAACGCACATAAGCCCAGACTGTTGTCATGGTTACTCTGAGACATCCTAGTATTTAAAGTATCTCACAGTTAATTTTAATTTTTGTTTTAAAAAATATTACTTTGTTTACAAATTTAGGATTCTTTACTACTGCATGTTTAGGTGCTAATACATCCATAATTTAGTGGCTACTGTTTTTCCAAGTAATTTAGTTTTAATGGCCTCTGTGCAGTGGAAAACATGGTATCATAAGGGTTTCCAGAGCAGTTCCAAGCAACATCCAGCAAAATATTTTGTCTTGATATACTATAGCATACCACCTTCCAAATATGTGGCTTCCCAGATGAATTACACATTCATTTTACTCCAGTGCTTTAGCTAAAGGCTGGTTTATTTATTTATTCTGGAGACACTTCCTTATGCTATTGTAGTTAAGTATGTGCCAGCGATTTTATTTTTAGACTGGGCGCTTTGGTGGTAAAAACTGAGAAAAAGCAATATTTCACACTGAAATATTTATTTTTATTGTTTAAATATGATAACTATCTTTTCTGAAAACATCTACTCTCCAAACATATTTAAGAGCTTGAAGATGTGCAATAAAAGGATGCAATACCAACGTCATATTTCACGTGTGCATAAGAAAGAAATACAATTTACATGTGTAAACAGGAGTTGCTAAAAGATTTTCATAAAATTCCCAGTGTCATGCAAAATTGTTTATTTATAATAATGTCTGTGTGCTCCACCTTGGCAACTGATGCAAAGCAATACAAATTCTCACAAACACTGTTAACCTCAAATTTTACAAGTATGCTAATGTTCTGGCAATTCTAAGTATGTTACCGAAAATGTGAGCCAACTGCAAGCATTCACATTTCTTTGGGGTGGCTTTGTTCAACATATTCTTGGCTAATTTTAACACAGGATCTTCAATTTTGCCATGCTTAAAATTTATGGTGTGCATGTCTCATTAGGGGTCAAAGGTTTTAGGGAACTATTGTTGTATAAACCTAGCCATAAAGGTAAGCAACGATGTTAATTCCTGTTACACAGGAGGCACATTTCTGCTTGATCAGCAGCAGCATCAAGTGAGAAGAACCCAAACAGGTGCCTTAGGAGGAAAAAAGCTCCCAGAGTGTTCTCTGGGTACCAGTTTAACCAGTCAATGATTTCCCTTGACAGTGTCTAAGGTCACTCACATACCCACAATGGGCCTGTTTAAATATTCATTTAGGAAGCACCTTCCTGAAGGCCAAGGGAAGGAAAAAAAGAAAATAAAAGGACTGATGTGAAAGGTAAGGGGAAATGAGATTCAAGCCAGCAGGCAGCTGGAAAGGAGGCAATCAGAATTAATTCTTACCCATTAACTACGCAATACGCTGCAAACACAGCCACAGTGACCCAAATCTCTTCCAACTCTGCAGTCTCATCCTCTCCTTTTGGCAAGAGTAAATGGGAAAATGAGGAAAAGGATGAAAGCAGAGATGTATTAAAGCAAATGAACAGGCTTCCTTCTCCCTCAGCAATGCAGGGATAAGGATAAGCATAATTCACCACACCTTGTATGGTTATGCACAAGCAGGGCAGCAGGGAGAAAACGGCTGCATCACCTTGTTTAGAAGCAGGCGGCTTTCCTCACATCGCCTGCATGACCAAGTAGACCCATAGGATAATCTTAAATAAAATTTAATATTAATAATAAAATTTAAGATGTGCCTTTACCAAAACTCCATACACTGCCGTGCCATGAACCACTGCATTCTCTTTAGTAATTCCTAATGCTGCCTCTGGATCTGTCACCACATCAGTATTTCCCCACAGCACTGCAGATACCCCTGCCCAGAGAAAGACGCAGCAAGGCCCCTTCTGCCAGCACTGAAGTGGTTAATCCTCAACCTCTTGTCAGGTCAGGTCAGAAGAAGCCTCTTTCTTGCTATTACAATGCCCTGGTGGGAAACAGAAATCAATCAGCTTGAGCAGGGTCAGGCGGATTGGACGGAAACAGCCACGCAAGCCTCAAAGCATCCAGGTTTTGCTAGGGAGAGCAAAGCCAATTTATCTTCATTAGGGCGTGGTCTAACTTAGATGGGAATTAAGTATGTGCAATGTATGCTGATTGTTTTTAAATTATTTGTTTAAATCATCGAACGATTGAAATTATTTTGTTACATAAACTTGTTTCAAGAGGGCCAGTATCATGCATCACGTGTACCCAGGGGAGGAAAGGCAGAAGCTCAAAATTCAGTTAAATACACCAACCTGGACCCTGCTACAGACTCAATATTTGAAGAAAACGCAACATCTTGCCCTAAGAAACATGAAGGAAAAAGCTCTCGTGCCAGAGGAACTGCAGGAAAGGGAAAGAAATCCAGGCAACCTCGTAACACCACTGCACTATTAATTAATGAAGAAACCAAGCCAAGGTAGACACGTGCAAATGCCATTGACATCACCTCTACCCTAACACAAGGTCTATGGCCAGGTTAGACCTTTTTTCTTTGATTACCTCATGACTGACCAAAAAAAAAAATAGCTTTGGTAATTAATTTTAGTGAGAGAACTGCAGGCATTTCACAGCTCTGTCCTAGCTGCAAAGCAAATGTCTAGAGGAAAGGTACTCGTGAGTTCCAGCCTACGGAAAGGCAGAAGGACCTTCACAAAAGGGGTAGGAAAGAGAATATATATAGGTAGGGAAGAGTTATATATAACTGCTCATATATCCGGTCTGGCTCTTTGCTCCACAAGCCCTGATGCTGATGTCCAAGCCGTGCCAAGCACCTGCTCCTCCACCGGAGCTGGCATCCAGACACCATGGCAAACACCAGGGACACCTGGGGCTCACTCCGAGCTCCCTGAGCCCCTCACGGCTCCAGAAAGCCCTCTTTGGCCCCGGCCAACACATCCCAGAGCCACTAACCCGGCAGAATTGACCTGTAACTTTCTAACCTGCTTTTCAAAGTCTTCCAATGTCACCAAATGCCAGCAGATACTCACAGGGTCCGTCCCATCTACAGCTGCAAACCTGTGCTCTAAAGCAACTCCAACAGCTTCTTTTCTGGTTACTTGTTTTCATTTATTTTTGGTAATGGAAACAAAAACATCTGTGTTTCCTTCTTTTTTCTTTCTATTTTTTTTTTAAGTATGCTGGAATGTTTTAAATTATGTTTTTCAGAATAATTCAGGTGAAAGGAAACGTGACTAGAAAAAAAATCTCGGCTAGCATGGCCCACATCTAAAAAACGTGAATGAAAACAGATCCTTGAGACATGGTTGAGAAACATCAGGCAAACCTGAGAGCAGGCAATCATACCAGCTCAATCTCTAACCAGAGAAAGAGCATTTATTGCCCTTAAGTTTAGGCTGCACTACAACTGAGCCATATGTACAATAACGCACATATGAACTCATCATTTCTGAATACAGAAACAGACAGTGAAGTGTTCAGGACTGTTCACACATTATCATAATTCACAGGCATCTCCAGTCCTGAGAACATTTATGTCTTCCCCCACTCCATATATCTCTGCGACAATGAGAGAATGAAAATAAATAACTCCAAAGAAAAGCACATAAAATATAAAGTGCCATTAAGCATCTTTCTCATAGTTTTGCCACATCATATATATGAGAAGCCTTTTTCTCAAAAAAACATCTCAGCCCACTCAGCTTTTCCCAAGCTTTTCCCAGTGCATCATACAGAAAGCCTAAGCTTTCAAGCCACTTGTCCTAAGCTTTCAACTTCTTACCTCTCAGCAAGCTTTCCAAGTGGCACTGCGATTGCAGATGTTCTGTGCAAGCATGACATCAAAGATCTACCTTTTGTTTAACTATAGCATTTATCTCATTTTCAATACAACTTCACTTTTAAGAACCTCAGCCTATTTACCTTCACTGAACCACCAAATATTAATCTTCTTCCTAAAAATAATTCCCATAAGTCAGAAATCTGCAGCAAGCCAAAAATCCAGAATATATGTCTATTCACCAATAAAGAAGACAAATGTGCACCGCAAGGAAACCACAGTTCTTCATGAAAACCTGAGTAAGCTGAAAAACTCCTCAAAGCTACAGATTGCAAATGATTGAAGCTCAGTTCTGCAGATCCTAACTCAGAGAAGCATCCTTACTTCTAGTCTCCCATTTGGGTAGAATTTCTTGTATGAACTGGGGACTACAAGGTTTAAGTCATTAGGAGTAAAAAGCCTTTTCTAACAAAGTATGTAATAAAGCTTTCACAGTGAAAAACCCATGATGTAGCTCAAGTACTAATAATAAATTGAAAAAAACTTTGCACAAATCTTTCATTCATGGGTTTGGGTTTTTCTTTTTCTGCAACAGCAAATATATGCCTACCCTGGCAATTACACAGTACTTTGAATTTCAAAAAATTTTCAAAGCAGGTGTGGATTGCTGCTGAAATAAAACTTTGTACATGTGACTGCAAGATGTAATGCCCAAAGTTTGCTTTGCAAATCAAAATGTTAAACAACATCCTGAATTCTCACTGGTCCTCCCATTCTGTCTTTTAGGTTCCAGATGCAACCTATAGAAACATGAGTGTACAGATGGTTAGATCTCTCAAGTTGCAGGCGGTAACGTGTTGACTTCAACTCATCAATCCCAAATGAAAACGCCAGACAAGTGCCACATACCCTTGTCTCCAGTGTCAAGTTTATCTTACTTTCTTTTTTTGAAATGTCATTCTCAAAACGCCTGAAATCTGTGCAGATTTTCTGGCTACCTACCTCTTGTCGCCTGTCATTTAGGGAGACACAGTACAGCAAAAGTTTGCCATGAGTCCTGTTTCCACAACTCTTCTTCCAAGTTTCCCTTGCAAGTAAAGGCAGCGCTTCACTCTCCAGCTGCCGAGCTGAGTGAGAACTCAAATGTCAGCATTTGCTTCTGGTTTATTTTGAAATATCAAAAAGGAAAAGAGCAGTGGAACAACGCAGAGTTTAATTAGGTCCTAACTCAGCATACATCCAAGAAGCCTAGAAGGACAACTTCACCAAAAGCCCAAAAGACCTTAAAAATACACGCCAGCAATTTCCTCCTCTGTTCTGGGAGCTCTCCCACTGGTGTCCACAGAGAACTGTTAGTTTGGCAAGCTCCACACCCACCAGGTGAAAGCTGGGCCCCCAAGACAAGAAAGGGGTTTAAGTACAGGACAGGCAAAACGGCACTGGGAGCTGCGAAGGCCAGAGGAAGCTATCGGTCGCAGAGTCGGGCCCTGGCACCCTTTGTGTTGGGGAACCAAACTGCACGTTACTGCTCTTGCTGGGAATGGAGGAGATAGCTTGCTATTGACACTGAGTTACTGATGTGGTGACTCAGGGACTGCTGCTTCCAGGGGAAATTCAGGTCTATTCCGAGGCTGCCACAGTGTTCAGAGTGCATTCAAGAAATGCAAAAAAAGTGTGTTTGTAGATCATGTGTCAGGACTAGGAAATCACCCTGGTCAGACGGAAAACACCTGTGTGTCGGACTGTTTCACCTACACTCCATGTATGTAAGGAAGCAGAAACAAAACAAGGAGAGTCTGTTTAGGGGAAGTGAACCACAAGACCATTCTCTTAAAATATTGTCACTAAGTATTATTTCCATAGTTGCGAATGTTATATTTTATTGCTCCTTAAGAAAATGTACTGTACTTTACCAAACAATTGCTGTCAGGTTTTATAACATGTAACACCTTCTTTTCCTAATAACCCAGAAAAAAAAAGGCATTCTGCCCTTTGTTTTAGCAGAAACATAAAGCAAGGTGCAGGAAGTACACCAGAAGTAGCAGAAGTACAACAGAGTGTAAACACTACCACAAAATGTCTATTAGCTGAAAAAAAAAAAAAAAGAGTATTTTATAAAATACAGAAGAATTCTGAACTAAAATCTGCAATAGGATACTGAACTAGTAGGCATATTTCTGTGAGTTCAGAGATGTTTCTGTCCTTTAGAATGTTTTTCCTCAAGTTCTGAAATTATCTGCTAAACTAGAATAGCCCTGTGACCCTCTTTGGCGAGAATCCATTCTATTTTATTTTCTCTTCAGGTCACCAGTCTCAAAAGAAGACACCTTCAGCATGGCAAGCTGATAATAACTAGGAATTTACTTCCTTGCATCTTTTTCCTACCATTCAAAAGATTTTATAATTTTGAAATAGTTCGCATTGTAGCATTGTAGCTTGTAAAACACGGATCCCCCATTTGTGGGGGGTTTAGACAAAATTAAAGAAAGCTTTCACAAAGGCTGCACTATAACAAGCCCTACAAATCCACCCTGAAAATACAGAAAAAGAAGCAGACGCGTGTGCATGAGCACCCCCACGCACAAACACAGAGTAAGACTTAAGTGATGAGATAAACAGGAACAACAAAAGACAATCAGACTTTCTGTATTTCTAGACCAGAGATTTATCCTGATTTTGTTTCCATTCTGTGGAACACACCAGGCAGGAAAGCTTCCACACTAAGCAGCAAGGTAAGCTGGCAGAGAGAACACAGAGACAGGCTACGGCTTCACACTTCTAGTTACTTACAGTCGGTTTTAAGCCTGTATCACAAAACATGCATGTAATAGTCTTCTAATTTTATTAATTCATGTCTGTAGATCATATAGTATCGCACAGCTGTCATCTCTAAAGCTATCAGCACAGTACCAGTCCTCTCAATCTGAAAACATCCAGTTCCAAAGATGCTCAAAACCATCATCTACAGATGTGTAAAATTCCTAGTCATCAGACAGCAGCCGGTACTTTTGTACTCTTCACAGACTAATACGCTGCCTTTTCATGATGCGGCTCTCAGTTCAGCCTTTAATAGCAAAATCTTTCCAACACATCTTGTTAGCTATGGAAGTAGACAATTTAATGGTACAGCTCTAATCCAAGAGGAAAGAAAGGACAAAGTGATTATACTGAACACCCAACTTTTAAACCTGAGCCTGTACATGTTAAAAAGTTACAGTACCAACGAAGAACCGAAACTCTCCTCTCAGCAGCACCAACTTCAAATATGCATCCACCACTGCCCTCTAACACATTTGGAAGATTATCTGTAGATCCAGAGATCTTTTGCTATGATTTGCACCTACTTAAATTCATTTGGTGTTCCACACTGACCAAGAACTAAGCCCGGTTCCATATAGGAAATGCTAACAGTAGCATTGGTGGCAATGGCTGCTGGTGGAAAGGTAATTGGGATTAACTAGAAGAGATTTAACAAGCATCTGATTTTATTTTTAAAAAGGTATAAAATACAATCCCCATTTTCAAAGGGACAAGGAGATTATTTAATATTCTACAATAATTTCTTAAAAATTCAGGGAACACACAGATACTCTACATCAACAATCCTCATTAAAAGAGGATTCAAGAATCCTTATTAAAATTTGCATTAAAACTTGCTGTTTGTTTAACTTCATCTTCCACCTCTTGAAAGAAAAAATATCTTAATAATCTGGCTATGATGATTTCTTTTTGTAAATTTAATCAAGCTGAAAAGAGTATAACGCTGAGGAAAAATGTACTTTTTCACCATTGCATTGATGGTATAGGAAACAAGGACAACAATGTTTTCAATTAAAATATATCTATCTTTAGGAACATTATATTAGCCTCCCTGTGTGTTATTATTGAAAGCAGTTTTCTAAAGAAAGATATTTTTCCAACCTCACAGTCTGCATTCACTATCTCAAGTATTTATGTGACAGGTAGCACTAATTTTTCATTAATGTCAGTATATAAACTCTACTGTAATTTGAACATGTTCTTTCATATTCTTAATCACCCCAGGATCCAAAAACCTTTTGACATGGGGTAAATGGCATGATTAGCATTTACACAGTTCAGCCCTGCTGTTTCTTCCGAGGACACAAAATGTGTGTGCACCCTCATTTGTTTTTTTTCATTATGTAGGGCCTTTGCAACCACATGATTTCCATTGTGAACACAGGTGACCCGTATATAACTTAGATGATGCAAATGTTCCAATTTGCTGGATATTCCTCATAACTACATTGCAAGTACCAGGAATTTCTGTTTTTATTGTACAATGTGATCTGCGAGGACAAAAGGTGGATAAATACCTTGTCTCAGAGAACTAAACTTGAGTTTAGCTGTCCTAGCACACACAGACACTTCGAATGCACAGTGACAGCTTTTAGTAGTTCATATCTTCCTTTATCTTGGAAATAGATTGAAAGCCCAATCCTTGGATGCTACCTTGACAACTTGCTGACAAGGTAGACAGTGGGCTAAGCAACAGACTGAAGACAAGAGCTTCAGGGTGTAGAAAGACCAAGTGAGCACCTACACGCCCACCACAGCCGGGCCAAGACAAACAACTGCTCTCTGCATGGATGACACATGTGGCTCCAATTTGTTTTTCTAAATGCCCCAGCATGTCATATTTAATCAATGACAGCTTCCTTATTCTGGAAAGAGGTTGTTTCAGTAATGCTGAAGAAACACAAAACACAGGAAGGTCTGGTTTTAAATCACTTGCCAATTTGTGCCATTTGGTTATTCAAAGCAGTCTGAATCTAGCAGATATTAAACATATTAGTAGGATGCACTTCAAAGCTCTTGTGTTGTTTTTTGAGACAGGGTTCAACATTGCTGAACAAATGTGCTGCCGGAGGTACAGGACTGGTGGCCGTGCTTTTAGTACCGCTAACATCTCCCTTACATCAACAGTCACTGATTCCAATTACTGCTAAATACCATCACACTTAACGAGCTAGGGAGAAGTGCTAACGCAACCACCCAGTATAAAGGAGATGAGGGGGAAGGACTGTATGTCACCATGGTCTTTGAAAGCAACCATCTCTGTTTTCTTGGTGATGGACCAGCTGAGTTTGCCTGACCTTTACACTGTTCTCTAGCAACACGCTCTGCACGCTTTGTCTGCTAATCATCAAGGCAGTAGTCAAGTTATGCTTCTGTCTTTCTAAGGAATATAAATGGACCATTGAGCATGTTGCGACTCAAGGTAGGTACCCATTTTAAAGCAAGACTTTAAGTCCACTTTGTGCAAGGATAAACCCTCTGCTCCAGTGTCCTCTGGTGGGCTCACAAGCTTTTCCTCAGCTTCTCCTCTTTCATGGTGCTAGTCATCAAAATTATGTTAAATTTGTGAAGCTGTCATTGTAACTCCAGGGTAACTTCTTTCTTATCTACTAAGTTAAATGGCCACCTCAAATTTCTGCCCTTCTGCTATTTCAATATTCCTGCAGCAGGTGCCTGTGATTCAGTGGACAGCCATGAACCCCAAGCCAGCACCACTGGCACAGACAGCACTAAATAACATACAACATACCCGAGCACTGTCTACTGATGCCAAGATACCCTGAAAATAAGGATGGAAAGAAAAAGATGAGTGCCATTTTGAGAAAAAAGAAATGCCCTTTGTGAATACAAAAAAGGAAAGAAAACAGAAGGGCTGAACGGCATAAACAGGCAGTGAAACAGGGGGAGAAGTGATGGGATCGAGACCTGCCTACAGAAAAAATGTGGAGGGTATAAAAATCCAGGGTTGCAAATATGAATGAGTGTTGAAAAAAATGTATGGAGTCACAGTAGTCCCTGCTGAGAAGTACAAAACTCAAGACATGGCTTTCTGAGCGAGAAAACAGATAGTGCTTTAGTACAAGGTGTATACAAAATGCTTCAAAAGAGAAAATGCCTAGAATATACAAAAATTCACACTATGACTAAAAGCAAAACATACTCAAAAAGGTCTCAAATGTCAGTGAGGTGAACTGACTTTACTGTCTTCGTTAAGCAACATTATTGTGAAATGCACCTGGTTAGGAGAGGTAGAGGAAGAGACCCCACCTGCAAGCAAGGAAGGTGAGGTGCATCACGCCGCACCGTGACATGCAGGTCATCACTTTCTGTCGATACAGGAGTGAGAGAAAACCAAGCCAAAGCATCTTTTTTCATGTGTGGCATGCTTGGAGCTTTGAGACATCTGCAATCTCAGTTCAAACCTTCTTTAAAAGGCTTTAGCCATTACCTAGTAAAGACTCACAGTTCATCTCAGCTCCTGGGGTTCTGTTGACTATTCTGAAATAAATTCTTTGATCAAATTTTCCAAAGGACCAGAGCAGCCAAGAGAAATAAAACTGAAAGTCTGTCACACAGCCAATGCGAGCATATCTTGGTTACTGCAAAATGCAATATGTCACAAAGCACAATTTTACCTCTGACATCACCTAACATGACTTTTTGTTAATATAATATATGAAATATTAACTAGCTCTGTGACTTTGAATGGATCCTTTTGCATCTGTCTGGGACCAATGCCCCAAAGACACATAAATTCTATCCAAGCATTATGCAACAGTCTGTCCATTTTCTTCTGTTTACAATTTTTAAATCATAATCTCCATAATCCCTACCGATGAACATGCCATAAACAAGACTACCTAACAGTTATTTCAGTTCTGGCATACACTTTTGAGATACTAAAGACATAAGGACTGCAAGTATTTCAGCATATATGATTTAGTTAAAAAAATTAGTTTAAATCACACTATTGTCCTAAGGATCGAATTACCCTGAGGTGCTTGAGAGAAAATGGTTTCTTCAATCTATTAGCATTACCTGTCACGGATGAAAATCTGGATATCACTTCTTCCTCAGGTTTCCACAGCAATTCTCCTTCTGCAAATGAGTTAAAATTGCAAGAGTTTAACCTTAGGGAAGCTCATTTTCTGTCCTGTCTCTGGATTTCGAGTCCCTCAACACTCTGGCCAGCTGAGACACCCATGAGCCTCAGATAGCTCTCTGGAGATAGGAACGACTTCCTTCATCTTTTATGGTGTACAAACTACCATCTCTGGACCTTGACTTCTTCAATGGTGTCTTGCTGCCACAGGGGCTCCAAGGGAAACAACAGATAATAACGTCCCAGGCCAGGGCACCACCATGCCCCTTCCTCAGTAACTGGCACATTGGGGCTTGCAAAAACCTACTAGAAAGGTCCTCCACACAGCATTACCTCCCGGCTCAGTAATGCACAGAAATTCATACACTAATTAGACTTTGTCTTTCATTTTCAGCACAAAACGCAGCTAAAATAAAATGACTTGTTTCAAATGTCTCATCACTTCCCTCTCTACAACACAACCAGACTGGAGTATTTCTGTCTGTATTGTCTACATGAGGAACCTGAAGAGAACCTGAATACACAAATACAGCTTATTCTAACAAAATTAGGCACACCCATAAAATCATATTTTGGCATGTTAAAATAGGAATTCTCTTCTCTGTCTGGTTTTCCAGTTCCCTTAAATTCCAGTATTTTATTCCAAGAAGAAAAAAAACATGAATTCTAAGAAATAATTAAAGGCTGCTCCACTATTCTACGTATTTGTTTTCAGCTTAAATTGCTTTAAAAGTCCACAAACATTAAATATTCCCTGGCAATTCTAGAGGCAGAACCATTCAAAATGTTAACTGACAATATAAATTATATTGGCATTTGTTTACATTATTTAAAATAATTTAAAATAAATTGGCAAAATGCTAATTTTTTACTTTACAGGTGTAGATTGAAACTAATCACATTCATTCACAACATATTTTTAATGACTTTTCTTTTCACATTTCATGAAGATAACCATTTTTATACATCACTTCTTGTACTTCATGTCTTTAGGAAGAACCATTATTAATTGCATTTTTGCTGGCACAAAAATAGCGTTTACTCTCTAACTTGTGGAAAAGTGGCTTCATTCCCATTTCTAATTTCAGAGTGGAACTGATTATGACTGGGTTATGAACCCATATCCTACAGAGAGCCAATAAAAACATAAATAGGAAAAAAGTTTTTATGAAGAACTTTATAATAATATTTTTAATAGGATTCTGTTGGCGTTCTGTAATTTTGCTAGAATGTTTACAACTCTACAAATCTTAGAATCCTAAAAGGAACACAGACTTTAACTTCTTGCACGTTTACTGATAAAGGATATGGCATTTACTTGAGTTTTTCAGAAACTGGCTTTGTCCTTCAAAAATCATCAGTACCTGGCAAATAATTCGTGATTGAACAACGGATGCTCCATCATTATTTTTTTTTTCTTTAGTGTCTCTAAAATGCTACTAACTGGCTTGTTAAAATGCCAATATTGTCTTATAAAAAAGACAAGGAAAGTATACGTAGAATGAAAGAGGAATGGTAGTAATTTGTTCTTAGTTGCTTGTTTTTCTTCTTCATTTCAGACAGGCAGTGATTTTCTTTCTTTAGTCAGGAAAAAAAAAAAAAAAAACACAAAAACCAAACAAAACCAATACAAGCATCCTCTTTCCAAGAGCCTCCTTTCCATCCAAGCTTTTCACTGACCTTTTCTTGAACAAAATGGCATTTCAGCTTTCATGTCACTTAGTTCTTAACCTCTCTGCTTAGAGCTTTTAACCGTCCCGCCCACCAGTGACATATCAAATGGATTGTTTTGTGATGTAGACACATGCCCAGGAAGAGGTATCGCATCATTCTTTTGACACAGACAATCTTTAGCCATCAAACAGGTGACATTCAGACAAGGCACCCTGAAGAGTAACTCACCTCATCGTGTCGCCAGTTTCCACAGCATTCAGGACACATAAATGCAATGGCATTCAAACACGCAGAGTGGAACACAGCAAAAATACTGCTGCTTTTTGAACTTCAGGGATGTGATTTATGCCAACCAAGTCTGATGTTTACATCACCTGCCAAGTTTAGGATGGAATTAGCTCATACACATATACAGGTTGTGTGCTCACGTACACTCAGTCTCCGTTCTTGCTCATCAGCTAGACTGTGTACCTAACATTAAGTATGTTGTTTCTAAGGTCATTCTGGATTATTGATGTGTGCCTTTTATTTCAGTGATTTTAATCCCATCCATTGCTTTTTACCTATTTTTGTAAAGCTGTCACTAGTTTTGTACAACCTAATGAAGAGTTTAGTTTTCAATCTTCTGGAGCTGAGGCTGGGAAAAAAAAAAACAAACAACAAAACCCCACAATCAAAAAAACCAACAAAAACCACAAAAGAAAAAATATTTCTCAGTTACAGCTACAAATCAGCACTAGAAAATAAGAGAACTTAAAATCATCATTCTCCTGAAAGCCATGAGATGAAAAACAAAGCCACTTTGCATGGAACTTTCTTGGCCACCAATATGTGATTTTTTTTGCCACCAACATTTTGAATTACATTGTAATAATTAAGAATGTGTACAGCCTCTATGAAAAGTTAAATCAAGTGATATGACCACATGTTATTCTCCTGAAGCATGATATTGCATTGTCTGTGTAACAAAGTCACTCTAAATACTTGATATTGAAACATGCTGATTTAAAACTAAAAACATTTACTCCAAAATCAATTTATTCATCAGAGTTCAAACACTAATAACTAAACTGTTATTCTACAGAACAGTTACCCAAGGGAAAGCCTCCATTCAAGCCTCATTTTCCAAATCAATAAAAAGGATACTATTCAGTAACAAAAAAGTAGGATGCTTATGCTTTTGCTGTGAAAGACAAAGGGGTAGAAAAGAAAAGCATACAAGTGTTCTTTTACTATACAAAATACTGAGTATATTTAGCATTTTTTCTGTTTTTCATACAGTCTCAAATATTCGTCCCATCTAATTTAATGTACTTCCCACAGCAGGGTTGCATCAGCTCCCTAAGGACTGAGAGCATTTCTCGAAGCTTTCAAAGGCACAAAGCCCTTTTCCCCTATGGCTCCTCCATCCACCCCATAGCTCTGGTCTGGTCCAAGCCGTGCCCTGTACTCTGCTTTCTTGGCAACCTCTCTCTGTTTATTCACTCCTTGCAGCCCAGCGGGCACCCAGCTTCTTCACAGAGTTTTCTTTGGATAACACTTCTAAATGCTGGCAACTATGCAGAAAGCACTATCGTTGCTTAACATCAACATCTCTCCAGGCTGGTAAAAGGGTGTGATTTCTCATCTTCATATTCATCACCTTTTTTGCCCACAGAGATTAAGCAACAGGCGTGGGGGGACCGAAGATTTATCTTTCCAGGAAACTCTCATTCAACAGGAATGCTGTTCTTGTTCACTGTAGAAAGACCTTAGGTGAAACCAAAGTGACAAATCAATTTTAATATGTTGTGGTTTGCATTTTATTTAGGGAAACTTGTGAGACAGAAGACTCATCTCTTCCTTGCAAAGCACAATGAATGTTTATGGGACTAGAAAATCCATGCTACCATCACCACTCCATTAAGTCAGTTGTCCTTGGACAAACTAAGCATATTCTCAAAAAACGCCACGTACCCTCAAACTGTTACTGTATGCTTCTGCAAATACTGTCAATTAAGTCCTCTGGTAACGGACAGGACAGCAGTGGGATTGGAGCAGGATTATTACGAAAACAAGACTTCTGCAATCAGGTGGCTTGTGAGCATGCTTGTCCACTCCAGCCTCCCATCAACATGAACCCACTTTTCAACCCACTAGCTGATTTCAACCAGACTTGACAGAGGGGAAAATTCAGAAAAATGTTTCATTCTTACATAGTCAATGAAAATAAATGACCTGGCAGAGGAAAGAAACGATGTGCAAATCCTGTGCCAAAGAAAAGCTGCAGCATGTGACACAGGTCTCACCGCACATCGGAAATGCACAGGAGAGAAAACGGCAATGTGCCCCAGCTGAAGGAAAAGCATCAGACTGACCTCTGACACCTAAGGCACCGAAACAGGAAATAAATCCAGAAATGCAATTCCAGGCTTTATTAATTCTTCTGCTTATGAGGCCACCTGTTAATTAAGATTATAGAAATCCTCCAGTCACCCGGCATCTCTTGCATTTCTTTTTTAATTGCTAACTTTATATGCAAGGATCAGGACTTGGAGAACAGAGTAACCAATATCGTCTTGGAATCAGTCAATAAACATGAGGCAAGTTGTGTGGCTGCCAAATACCTTTGCAAAATGTGCAGCAATAACTGCTTTTCAATGGCAGTAAAAGTCACAGCAGAAACACCTGTCTGGTGACGAGCGAGCGCCCCGCAATGCCCACATCCTGTCAAGCCCAGCAAGAGGGTTTGCTCTGCGGTCGCCTGTCGCTTCCAGGAACTTCAGAGGCCTCAACAACTCACTGCCACTGAACTTCACTGCATTCTGTGTGCCTCGCATGTTACAAAAACTGGCCTGTGGAGTCCACGTTGTAGTCCAAAACTAGCAATGGTGATATCTAGCACTAGCTTCTAATCTTAACTTTCAAAAACACGCACCCTAGAGCTGTCAGTTGTGCCCCATTGCCCCTACTTATGTAAGACAGTTGGGATCGAGACGCCAGGAGGAGGAAGGGAAGAGTCATGCTGCAGGGGATCAGCTATCTTTTTATTGTTTTCACCCTGAAGCTTTGGGCAGAAGGTTATCAAGGAGCTCCTAGCAACTCCATAATGGACATTCCCCACAGACCAAACATAGAAACTATGGAAATGGTCTGGGTCAATCTGGTTCCAGCATGTTGCATATTTTCATTTCAATCAAAACATTTAAATGTTTATTTAAACTACAAAATATTCGAGATCTGGACTGGACATAAAAATTCCCACAGAAATTTAAAAAAAAATTAAAATATTTTCCAATTCTGAATTTGCTCAGGGAAAATATTAAGTGCAGAATCTTTCCTAAATTATTTAATTTTTTAAAAGTACATGGGAATGTGGTAGGATCTCCAAATCCCCACCTGCCAAACTCATGGATGCCTCTGCTCACTAGGCTCCACTTCAGCTTCTCTACTGTTTAACCAGCTGCAGTGAGGTCCAGCAAGGAAACACAGATGGAAGATGGCAAGTTGGAGGCGCAGGGACCTGAGGAAGCATGCAGACAGCAGGACACACTGGTGGGCAGGAGCGCGAAGCAAAGCTGTATGGGCAGTTGTCAGCCATCTGCCTCCCTTGCAGCTAGAACTGCAGCACAATCAACAGGGTCCTGTGGTCCTTCCTTGGGGTTCTCCTCCAGGAGCATCTATCAGCTGAGATTAGTACAGTTAGGAACAACAGAAGTTGACGAACAAACATATTATTTCCCCAGAACTCAATACTGAATGACACTTAACTGGTATTTCATAGCATAACATAAAAAACCCTACAGCTTTTAGGTTGTTTTCCTGACCCAAGAAATCCTGCTCCTGTTACAGAAGCACCTGGCAGAAAAACACACATCTAAGGGTGAATTCTCCTATGAATATTTTTTTATATCAAGAGCGCGGCTTACAAAAGCTCCTTCATGCTTAAAAATGTGACTACTTTAAATGAATCATAAAAGTTAGTGTTGTTGCACTGGGTTTTCAAGCTGTTATTTTATGCCTTAAGCCAAATCTAGAAGAAGCGACACCAGAGTGTAACATTAACTTGTCTTCCCTTACTGGCTTGCTTCATTTGCCTTCTCTCAACAAGGACTTGTGAAATGTTAAACAACCTGAAGAATATTTCTAGCTTGTAACAGCAATTTTGCTTTGAATTATCCTCTGATTAGTCACATAACAAAAAGACTTCTTTATCTTAAAAGTATTTCAGGCTCAGATAAAAATAAACAGGTTAAAAATACCACATCATACTACTACACACAGAAATACTGCTACACTCGTTATTTACCATCCAAACATTTTGTACATTGATACAAAGTCCAGAAATGTTGCATTTGGTATCTGAACTGCTTGCTTTGATTAGAAGTCTTTAAAAATACATCTATCAAGGTAGAAAAATTATAATTAAATAGATGTGAAGAAATACATATGAAGGGTGGCACTCAGCTTTTTTTAACGTGTGCTAGGGGATATAATACATTTCTAAAACATTATTTAGACATACGAGGCTTCAGATAAAAGTAATCAAATAATATACAGGTTGTCCCAAGAGGTGGAAGATGCTCCGTCCCTGGAAACATTCCAGGTTAGGGTGGATGGGGCTCTGAGCAGCCTGATCTAGGTGAAGATGTCCCTGCTCATTGCAGGGGCTTGGACTAAATGACCTTTAAAGGTCCCTTCCAACACAAAGTTTGGAAGACTAACATTTCAGTTGGATCCTTCTGGGATGTCTGCATCTCTAGCGGGACAAAAACTAGAGCCCAGAACAGCTAGCATGATGGCACTGCAGCTGGCTCACTAAAGTTTGCAAATACTGATTGTTCCCCAGTATGGAGCTGTGTTTCCTGTAATGAGGGATAAGACCTGGGCCCCTGATAAGAGTGAAGGCAAAAGTGAGTCTCCCTGGTACATGTGCAGTGCAAGCCTGGCTGCTGAGATGCTGGTTATTGAGTTCTGCTCAGGGCACTGCTGGCGCTTGGTCCCCTCACAGCAGAAGCCCTGGCAAACACCAAGATCCAGACTGAAAGTACTACCAAGAACACAGAATTCTGACTCTGAAAAAGGGGCGAAATATGCACTTACACATAAAACTGCTACAGCTTTAAAGTAGAGTGCCCTTGCTTACGGAGTTTCAGAGACCAGCTCAGACAGACTCACCAACCTTTTCACATTATTTTGCTTTTCTGGAAGGGTAGAAGTAGGTGATTAAAGGCTAAAGCTGGGTGTCAGGTTGCCAAATTCTTTTAACAGCTTCTAATGCTTTTAACCAGTATTCAGGAGGACTTCCACCCTATTTCTCCACCCTTTCCCCCAGCTCCTCAACTCTATTCTGTACTTTTCATACTGAACTGTGCTTGCTAGCGCACCACCCCGAGTAGAGAAGCTCATCTCTTAGAGTATCAGCCTCCCTCTGTGAATTCCTCATGAAAAATGCAGGAAGAGATCTCCAGTGGGAGTCTCACTGCCTTTCCACAGATTTGTCATCTGCAAAGAAAAGAGGGGAAGTGGAAAAGAGAAAATGGCTGACGGAATTTTTAGGAAAACTTTCTTCTGAAAAAAAAAATACTCATTCACAAGCATCTAAACTTTCATCAAAGGAAATTACTGATTTTCTTCATCATCAGGAATGTTGAGGAGTCTGCAAAGCATTTTGATTTCAGGTGAAAAAGTTCTCCTAGCAAAGTGAACCTCAATACCTTTAAAAAAAATACGAAGTGGTTAACACTGAAGAACAGTAATTATCTAACACATATTTTTACATTTGATTTGGAAAACAGTGAAAGCCAACTCTTCTCTGCAATTTGGGATGGAATTTTTAAAATCCCACATTTTCACAAAACAACATTTTCTACTAGCTTTGACTGGCAATCACCCCTTCTACACTATGGCCCAGGAAGGCTGTGCAAAAAGAGCTACAGGGCACACTTACTCTGCTCAAGAGAAGGCGGCCAGAAGATCTTGGGCACCCCACTCCTGAACACTCCAGCTGTTCAGCCCCCGGCTCTGGTTTGCTCTTTGTGTTCTGGGACAGTTTGCTCCCTTTACCTCTCCTTTTTTAGAAGAAGGACATGAGACTGATGAAGGGGCCATAGATCTGGCTCATACGCTACTTGACAGGTCATAAACATGAGATTCAAGTTTCATGCTATAAAAACCACCATTCTGGTGGGCTGCAACACAGTTTTCTCATTCTTTTGTATGGTTTGGACCAAAAAAACCATGGACTATGTGTAAGGGCTAAGGAACTACCACCTAATGCCCAGAAAAGGCTGACGGCCAAGTACAAGACAGGACAGACGGAGGTCATCAACTCTGGCGCACGTCAGCCCTAAGTGGTATGGAAAGGGCAAAGCCTGCATCATTTCACCTTTTGATCAGGAGCTGCTACACTCAACAGCATGTTCGTACATACATATATACATATATATTTATGTATAAAAGCTCTCTGTCCATTGCATGGATGCTCGTTAAGGTGGGTCTGCAATTTGTTGGAATTGATTCACTTGGTGGTACTTCTGACATGCATTTAGCAGGAAGAATAAACCAGCATACACATTAAGTACCAGTTAAACATGCTCACATTGCACTGGTGCATCTGTCCAGTGTATGGCTGCTAGGTGGAAAGAAACAACATCACAGAAAGGAAGGGAAAGGTTAAAACACAGAAGAAATGCCAAAGTTTCAAAAGCTACATAGCAAGGGATAAATGTTCATTCACATCAATATTATTTTTAAAGAATTACTGTGTATGGGTTTTAGAATGGTTTCTTTATAAAAATTAATTTCTCCCTTTTTAAAAACAAACCAGAAATACCACAGCAATTTCCTAAAGCTTTGGCTTTATATTTCCCCTATTTGCGTCTCCAACATAACTTCATTTTTCCTCTCTTGGTAATTCAAGATGTTGTCCGTGTTATTTACTGGAATTTTAGGGAATGTATTTACCATTATCATCTACTTAACTGGATTATAAAATGTATTTTAAATAAAAGAAACGGAATAGTCTAGTCTTAACTATTTAATACAATTTTGCAATATGTGTATTTTAAATGGAGTATTTTTAATCTTAAGGTAAGGTTTCACAGGAAAAAAATCACACTGAAAGCATTTCTAGTAGGGGAAAAAAACAAGACTCAAAAGACCATATATTTTAAAAAAAAATAAAGATACACAATAAGGAAAAAACCTAACTAACTGCAAATATAAAAACATAGTGATCCAAACCTAGCATTCACATCACTACAGACTTCCAGACAGACTACTCAGATTTGAAATAATGAAATTTTGAAACCATGCCTGCTCTCAGACAAGGGTAGAGATGATGCAGGATACCACGTCTCAAACAAAGCAGATAAAACAATGGCAGACCTCAAAAGATAAATCTAAAGAAACGCTAAAAGTAAATTCTGGGTTTCTTTATAAAAATGCATAACAAATGGAATTACTCCCCTATGGCTTTAAATTCCACCTGGTTCTTTTAGGAGGCAATATTTTCAGTACATTGAGGGGTTTGCAATTTTGTGGTACGAGTATTAATATATTTCTTGTATTTCAAGGAAACCAATATTATATAGTGTTGTACTTAACTGCTCTCAGGTGTGTCTCAATTACTACCTGTAAGGATTTTACTCCATTATTTACACACAAGCAATTAAGCACATAATCGTGTTGGATGCAGTTAACACTTATTTGTACAATAGAAGCTCAGTCTTCAAATATATGGAAACATTCATCAGATAACTTCTCTTTTTCAGTAAGATAATTACAGTCAAACTGCTTCCTTCTCCTAGTGACAGGTTCAAAGCCAATGGTTAGGAGCCAAAAGTTATCAGCGGTGACTAATTCCTGTGTCCCCTGGAATACCCGCTGCTGGTCTCAGTCCTGTTTTCCATCTGCACCCAACTGCAGTACCACTAATTGGAGCACTTCTTAGCAGGCTGGTCATGCAACCCCGGCTGCACCAGCTACAGAAATGAAACTCACTGTCAACAGCAATGCCCCAGGATAGGGCTATGGAAAAAAGTAATTTGTGGAATTTAATGACAATGCTGGTTCTATATAGCCACTCTGAGGTTATACGGGACACCTACATTTCCAGGAATGTCCATCTGGCATATTTCATATGTATCAAAGTTATAATTATTAAAAGGAAAACAAAAAAGCAGAAAAAAGGCCAAAAAAAACCACCCAAGCCCAGAATCTCATAATTACCAAGAGGCCCACCAGAATAAGTACAATCATAATTCAAAGTTAAATGGCATTATTTTTTTCCAAACAATTTTTAAACCATCCCTTTTATTTCTGCATTTTGTGGGCCTGGAAATTTGCTCAAAACGTGTTGCTCCAGGGCTGCACCTAATTATACTGGGCATCCAGAAATAGGTGTATCTGACTCAGAATTTCTGCATGCTTTGCCAACCAACCAAACCATAAGAAATGCAAGCCATGGTTAAATTAAGCAAAAAAACACCACAAGCTGCAAGTTGTAACGCATCAGCATACACCACTCTGCAAGGAAGAAGATCACAACAGGAAACAGTTTCAAAGCAGTAGTTGTGCCTGGTACTGCCAAGAATATCATCGCAACTGTGACTTTATGCAATTTGAGTCAGAGGACCAACTTTTCTAAACTGAATGTTACAGAGCAGGATTAAACATACAATGAGGATAAGTGCACTAAAGCAGCAATACCTTTGATTGTCCACTGTTACATGCCACCTGTTTAACCTTTTATAAATGCAAGGGTTTTTTGCTTGATAACCATCCTTCGCTGTAGACAGAATCTTCCAGCCAGATTTAACTCCTCTCTGACAAACACAGAACTGATACAAAACCAGACTTAACTAGGAACTCATACCGAGACTTTGTCATTAACTTTAAGCTAAAAAGGTAAGCTCGGGTGCTGTATTTTGCAAGTGGTCCAGGACAGGTGGGCAGCTGACCAAATGACACCAAAAAACCATACTCATCCAGGTCTCTTCACTCTGAAAGATCTCTATGAGGGAGGGTGCAGTTGAGCTGTTTTAATTTACTCTTCTTCACAATACTATGCAAGCAGATTATGTAAATCAACTGGAGCAAATCTGGTCCCAGAGATTTCAAAAGAAAATGTATTTCATCATGAGAATGTTAGGATATTTGTTTTCATGCCCCAAGGGTGGTCATTTACAATTAACAACTTACACAAAGTAGACAGACAAAGCACAAAAAAGAATTAGTACATTAATCCTCCCATATCTTCTGCCTAAATTTTAGGAAAGTCAGAAATTAATCATAACAGTAAAAGAATGGGGCTAAGAACTATAAAGCAATTATAATCATTTATAAGCACTGCTTACACAGACAATGACGGCAGCAAATAGAATAGAATAGAATAGAATAGAATAGAATAGAATAGAATAGAATAGAATAATTTCAGTTGGAAGGGACCTACAATGATCATCTAGCCCAACTGCCAGAGAAGGAGAAACCATTAAAGAAGTGATCTATGCCAATACTGAGAACTTTCCATTAAAGCTGCTTTTCCACAGCACCATTATAACCTTGCTAATCCAGTCATCTGACTAACTTGTAAGGTCATTTTCTAAATGGGAAGTTATAAGTCTTGAGTTGCAAGGAACTCTTTTAGTTGATAGCTATGTGTCAAGCAATGTGGCAATAAATTCCAAGCAACGTGGCAACTTAACATCAACTGCGCTATATGAATGAGGGTTTTTAGATTGATAACGTGAAGAACAGTCTTCATCTATATTAATTATGAAGCAAACTCTGCAATTAAATACTGCTTTTGCACAAAGGCAGCAAACATAATATACAATCAGCTATCAAACTAAAATATGTTTAAGAGCTATTTGAACAACTGAAGTATTTTCTATTGATTTTAGATTAGGAACATATCCAGATTTCCATGCCTGCAAGAGAACAATCGTTTTCAGAAATGAATAAAACTGCATGTAGCAAAATACATTATTTTGTACCATATCGTTTTCCAAACTCTGTAATTACTTTTGCAGCAGTATTTTAATGGCTACTTTTCCAGGAAAATTATTTTGCCACTTACAATCTCTGATATTCACTGCAAATGGCTAAGGCAAAGATCTAAAACCAGCACACTGTGATGATCCCTTGCATCTGCAGGTGATTTCACCATGTAACACACCACAGTTCACGCCACACGAACAACCACTCGTGAGGCTGCACAAGACAGAGATGACACAAGGCTGATGGAAACCTGAAGCAGAAATTTTTTTTAAATTACACAGCACTCATAAAGTTCAAGAATATGAAGATAAAGCATCCTATTACTCCACTAGTATTTTACTTGAGTAAAAGCTGCTGGATTGAGCCTGGAATTAATGGCTAGTAAACAGCTTTAGGATTTGGCCTGACATTTTTACCTGCTAAAGTCTTCTCTGTCCAAAAGCACTAGTGTTTGACTCAACAAAATATGAATCATGTTCTCTGCTTTTATTAATGGGGACAGCAATGTAGGTCAGCACTTTTATAGATATATATCTCTATAAACATCTACATGCTTGAATGCATCCGAGAGTTTTCTGAAAGCCCAAAACAGTGGGAGGCGAATGCCAGGATGTTGCTGAAATTTCAAAGGAAATAAACCACTGTGATAAAAGCTGTGCTCTTTTCACCCCTCAGCAATGTCCACCGTTAGCAAGCCCTTAGGTTCCAGTTCTACGGTCCTCTGAGGGAGGACTTGAGTTAATCAGAGAGCACAGAGGTAGGAAAAGATCATTAATCCCTTAGGAAACCAACAGGGCACAACCCAAAAGAGAAAAAATTGACTGGCAGGGTAGCTAAAAAGCCACTGTAAGGGAAGTCTGATGTTTTTAACTTGAACAGCTTTTAGGAAACACCTGAAATCTGCTAAGAAGAAAATTAAGCTTTTCTTCACCATTTCATTGAAAAAAGCATCTAGAAACACTTCAGTTCAAACTCAAAAGCTTGTCATGACCCTCTACATAAAAAAAAAAAAAAGGAATAACCATGTTTTTCCAGTGGTTCTTCCCCCAGGATAAGAGACAGTCTTATTTGCTTTGTCTTTGAGGAAGACAAAGGTACCTGCACAAACAAGGGTGAGGTTTCAGGGAAGTGTGGGTTCTCTTGGGTTTGCTAGGGTTGCATGAATGGAAAGGCCATACATTTCTAGCTTTCCCATTGCATTCTCTGAGGCACTAAAAAGGCAAATGCAAAAGACAACCAGAAGACGTCAGAGAGAGAGAGAGAGAGAGAGAGAAAGAGTGTGTGTGCGCACGCGTGTGTGTGTGCATGCGTGTGCGTGTGTGTGCCTACCTAGACACATTACATATAAATTTTACACATCTGTCATGTAAAGGTCAGCTGGTAAGACAGAACAACTATTTAAGACTTCTAGTTGCAAAGATCTGCATCGCTGTTCTATCCTAGGTCACAAGCACAAGTATTATTTTTTTACTCCTGTTTTTGAAGAATTTGTGCAAAATTTGTACAAGGCTTGAAAACTTTGGTAGAATGTCCCAAAAGACACAGTGATGCAGATGCAGAAGCTTGTCCTGAGAGAAGCAGCTTCATAAAAACATACCTTCAAATGAACAAACTACTCCAGTTCATGTCTACCTTCCTCAAAATTTGTCAAGCCCTAGGATTTTGACAACAGCCTGTTTCAAAGAACCCACTAGGCTGATATCAATTTGTTCTCCCAGGGCATCCCATTGACTGTCTTCCCCATGTTTTTACTAGTTCCTGTCAGTCACTTGATATCTGCTGTTTTTTCAGATCCCAGCTTCAGAAAAAGTTGTAAGACTAGGTGTATCTTTAACATCATTAATTCATCTGCACTCTGGTATCCCTGCCACATGCCGGGAAGCTGTGTTGCCATTCTGCTTGTTCTTCCACTTCTCAAACTCAGTATCTTCAGAAAAAGACAAATAGTGGGGGAAGAAAACTCTCACTAACCATGTGATATATAACATTCATAAAATTGTTACACAGTGGAATTGCCAGACCAGGTAACGCCTCAGGATCTGTCCAAAAAGTGACTGGAAAAAAATGCACCACAGTTTTAGTTACAGGTTTACTGAAGCTGGGTTTAGTTGCAGGAAGTTAGGAATGCACCCATGTTACTCTTCTGCTGTCAGTAGCTTATTGCTGAATGAACAGCATTGCTACAACGTGCTGCTGAGGTTGTCACACCAAGCAAAAAGGAACAGTTTCATTTGCTCTTTTTTTTCCACTTAATGAATCATGCAAAATTGATTTTGTTTTCGTTACTCAGTTATAAATAATTTTTAAAACTAACTAGCCAGGTGCTTTTTACAGCTATTGAAAGTTAAGAGAAATAACCTTCTCCCTAGGCAGTAAGAGGAGCTAACTCCAGGCTGAGGGGCAGGGGTGACACGGTTACAGGGAGAAGCGCTCAGAACATGCTGCGGACTCCAGACAGAACGACATTGCAAGAAGCGAAATATTAAGAGTTAGAGCAACAGTGAGCTGTAGGGACAGATATGTCATACCTTTGAGGTATTACCTACAGAAAAATCATATTAGGAATTATAAGGGTCCATCTCAACAAGGATGCCTGGGTTACCATTCTGAATAAGACAGTGATGTTATCTGCAGTAATTTAGAAAAACGCAGGGAGACAATTGAGACTCTTGCCTACAATGGTGACCAACGCCATTGTGATGTCTTTCCAACTATTCCAAGAAAAAAGATAGATTTCTTTCGTGAATATTTTTCACTGTTTGCAGAGCATCTACAACAGTGACAGGTAGCTAGATAGGTAACTAGAACACCCAAGAACAGAACTGATACAACTGCTTGTTGTTATTTAATCACGAACTTGCACCTCCTGCATTTGTTACATGAAAGAAGTTTGCAGATTACTGAATGACATCCTGCAGAGCTGTAGCTATGTGTGCCATCATTTTCACAAGGATGCTAAGAATTTCCCAGTATTCTGCATTAATTATTGTTTTTCATCAAACTGAAAACAGTAATAATTTTTTTAGAACACATATCCAGCAATTCCCAGGGCTAGACTGCAAGATACCAGTTTCATTCTCCTGCCAGAAAACACTATATGCAGTGATTTGTTGCCGTCACCTGCACACCCTCTAGAGGTAGGCAAGGCAGCCCTCAGTTTGAAATTAATCCACGGATCCATACTCGGAACAGCATATCCTGCCAGTGTCACCTATCTAATACAGTATGCCTCATGCTTAAAGACAAGGCTGAAAGGCAGAACTTTTTTACTGAGCCATCTCAAAATACCGAGTACAGCAGATGCCCTGTGTGCTCATAAGACACGTCTCTGTGATACACACCGGACTGTGATGAAGGCAAATGCTGGTTCATTGCAGGATGCTAAATGTAGGTATTAGGAGATGAGTGGACCTCCCTAATATACTTATCCCATTCCCAAAATCAAAATACACTTCAGATCTCTTGACTGACTCTTCTCTAAATTACTTCAAAATCTTCACAACTGTTCATGTTTTCATCCAGGATTGTTTTAATTTTAGTCTTATTTTATAGAGATTTGTTTCTTTTACATTCAAGACAGAGAAGAATATGATTTTGCCAGGGATTAATAAACCTGAAAAACACAATCAAAATTTCACAAAATCATATTTCTTAAATATTGAGCACTCTGATAGTTAATTTTATCTTCCAGACAGATTGGATCTGAAATGTCACTACCTGCACTGTCCTAATATACCTGAGTTTTCAGTCACTATCCATTATATTATTTATTATTAACTCCTAAAGCTGCTGGTAAAGACAAGCCAAAGAGAATGCCATGAACTTTCACTGCGATGAGTTAGTTTATGGATATGGGCAGATGAAAAAATACTGGAGAGCAAAATCATACAAAGGATTTTTTCCAAGTAAATACTTCTCTTGTGACCCTTACTGGTGTGATAACGCCCTTCAGTTTGGTACAGCTACTTCAGCTGCAGCTTTCCCGTTAATGAACAGCAGCAATAATAAAATTTAATCGAATATTATCATTTTTTTCTATGTCTCTGATGGATATCGTTAACTCAGCTATGGTTTCAAGGAGAAATCCCCTGAATAGGAAAAAGACGGATTGAATTTCTTCCTGCAGAAAAAGTCCCTGAGGACTGTATTTGTCACCGAGCTGAAGGGCATTCAGAAGTACTAGAATTTCAGATGGACCTCCCCAATTTTGCCTCCAAGTGTACATGTAGCCATGCTGGAGGTCAGAGATTGAGCTGCACTCTGTCAACCTAGTTTAACCTCCTCCCGTCAAATGACCTGCAAGAGCAGTTGAAAAATGACCTCAACTCCAGCAGAGAGTGGACCCAGACGGAAATAAACCAGCTGAGGCTCAATCTCAGCAAGGAAATTTACACAAACATTTACCAAAGGAAAAGTGATCAGCAACACAATCAGGTACCGAATAAAATTTTCATGTTGTACTAAAAATATTACTCATTATTTCCTCAGGTCTGCACACAGGATCAAGATCTCAATGGAAGAAAAATGTAAAGATCAATAAACCGAAAGAGGGCAGAATTAGATTAGATATTACACTGTGAGACACTGGAACAGGTTGCCCAGAGAAGCTGTGGATGCCCCATCCCTGGAGGGGTTCAAGGCCAGGCTGGATGAGGCTTTGAGCAACCTGGGCTAGTGGAGGGTGTCCCTGCCCATGGCAGGGGGTTGGAACTGGATGATCTTTAATGTCCTTTCCAACCCAAACCATTCTGTGATTCTGGGGTTCTATGATCGATACCATGTTTTATTTACATATAAACCCATTAAATTGATTCACACTGGTACTTCAGCTTTCTCTCTCCAGAAAGCAGACAATAAACCGGGAAAATGTTAATTAAAAACACATTATTAACATAAGACAAACACATTTCTAACCTGAAAGTAATATTCAGTATCAGTCAAGTACTGTTACAGTCAAGAAGATGTTCATAAATTCTCCGTCACCTCAATGCTTTTGTTCCTCCCTGGGTAACTTTTCCTGCCTCTGCAATTCCCAAGGGCTCTCACCATAACTCTCCCTACGTAATACCTCCAAAGAACAAAATCTCATGTGGAGTCCCCACGCATACATAATGTAGTCGCTTCAAAGATTTCAGGATAGGCCTTCCTCTCTCCATAGAAGAATTTCTCAAGTATAACTTCAGATGATTTTGTGATTATTGCTGACTGAAACACGAGATTTTATCAATGCTCAGTTTGAGGATTTCTAATAATTACTGTGTAAGTGCCTAAAATTTACACCACTAAAAAGTATGTCTATGAGCATTTTCAAGATGAAAATCAAAATTCCTTCCAAAGAGTATTTATAATTCAGGATCATCACCTGCTGCATCACTGCCTACAATAACCTCTCAGTTCCAATACCCTGACAAACAGATTGTTTGCAGAAGCCAAATCATGAGTTTAGTCAGCAGTCAGAATGACCTTTGAGGAAGGTTAACTTCTTTTCAGACAGTATCTCCAACCTCCAAATAAAATCTATTGTTTCTAAGCTTAACGGGAAAGAAATGTGTCTGAACAAACTGTTGCAGTATATAAAAATTTTAAAACATCCACAGACATTAGCAAAGCTCTTCCTCTTTTATTCTAAATTCTGCTTCATCTTCAGTCTACAAATGCAGGCAGGAAATCTCAAAGAAACGTCCACAGATTAGATGTCTAACAATTGAAAAAAATCACTTGACAGCATACATACTTATTGCAAATAACTTTAGTTGCACGGGAAGTGTACTGGAACCTCCTTGGAAAAGCAACATTTAATTAACATTTCTAGTAAAAACAAGTAGGTGAGGCCAGAGGCATGAAAAAGGGACATTGAAAGGAGGCTGTAGCGAGGTGTGTGCCAGTCTCCTTTCCCAAGTAACAAGAGATAGAACAAGAGGAAATGACCTCAAGTTGCACCCGGGGAGGTTTAGATTTGATATCGATATCAAGCATTGGAACAGGATGCCCAGGAAAGTGGTTAAGTCACCAACCCTAGATATATTTAAAAGATGTGTAGATGTGGTGGTTAGGGACATGGTTCAGTGGTGGACTTAGCAGTATTAGGTTTACGGTTGGATCTGATGATCTTAAAGGTCTTTTCCAACCCAAATGATTCTGTGATTCTAATTTCTGCCTCCCAACTGCACTTCAGAAGGCTGTGACGGATAGGTCTAAGAAACCCCCCCCGATTGCCAGCACAAGCTCTTCTCTCCTCCTTGCTGCACAGATACCTGCAAGTAGCTCATTCACACACTGCTTTACATTTCCTGCCACCTGTATGCATTCTTTTGCAGAAGCAGCAAAGACCAAACCTGTGCTCCTTCCTGTGGCAATGGTTCATCAGATGCATACGAAAAAAACAGACTCTACAGGGAAGTATCAACTGCACAGAGACAAGAGCAGAAACAGTGACTTCTTTCCTCCTAATTTAGAGACTACTTCTAACTTCAGCCAGCCTAACTTTCTTGGACGTAAAGAGTTTTTCAAGCTGATGAGTTCACTGCGTGATTTTCTGGCAACACGGCAATGCCTCTTCTCCAGTGCTGGGCCACCTCAAGGGACGAGGACACCACCTGGTCACCAGCCCTGGCTGCAGTGTAGATGCCACTCCAGCCTCACCACAACAGCTTTGACTGAGCCATCATCACCTGTCATTCTTTGATGATGGGGCAGTTTTGTCAGTGGAAAGATATGGTTACTGATCCAGACGTACCTCCTGGAGAGACAGACCTACATTTCCAAACTCACTGGCAAGGATCAGTGGCCCTCCAACCCCACTACTACAGAAATGCATCCAAAGCAACATTTCATCTTCATTTTCTCCCAGAAGGCCCTCTCGGGTATGTTAGGATCCTTGCACCTATTTAGAAAGGCCCCAGCAGAGCTTTGAAGAGGACAATTCATGCATTTGCTTCTAATGGGCGATTCTCAGATACCATGGTTATGGCTGAGCTTAGGCCACACAGAGCAACTAAATTTAATGCCCTAGGAGAAGTCAGATGCTATTTCTGACTGAATGACCTCAAAAGGGTGTGGGCAAATGCTCTAACCAATGACACTAGTGAACGATGGAGGCATCCAAATATGTTCAGTAGCATTTTTTTCCTCTCAAAGCAGAAAGTTTTTATTCTCTTGGTTTGGTCATATTTGACACGTGGCACCAGTCTATTGCTAAGATATGTTACTAGGTATGACTACAATAAAACAATTAAAACTCTATAAAATCTTGAAAGGCATCATACATTTGCTTTGTTGAATTAGGGAGTCTCAAAGCCAGAAGGAAGCCAAGACAAACAGGAATATATTACTTAAATGAAGAAACGGGCAGGTACAGAACTTCCTTTCTTCATTATTTCTAATCAGTTTAAGAGCATGATTCATTTGTTAAACTTCATTCTATACAAGTAGGGAGAGAAAAGTGAATTACCCATTGACTGCACAACAGAATAATGAAAGGAAACTGCAGGTACTCCATGCCTTTGAGAATCTCTTACTCTTCAAGAAAATGTTTCCATACATATTTGTATCCATCTCTCTTAAGTAAAATACACACATTTATGTTTGAAGATTTTCTTGGTTGAAGACCAAACAGCGAAACTCAGATACGTCTAGCTGGAGGACTGTGTCCACCTCTGAATCACTGGACCAGACCACACGTATTAAGAAATAATCACACATCCTTTCAAATAGAAGACATCGCCTGAGACTACACTTCAGTGCCCAAAATGATGAATGTTCTGCTGAGCTTCCTGTAACGTAATTACACGGCAACTCAGACAGCTATCACAAGACAAATCTAACGCTCAACAAAAAAAAAAGAAAATTTCTTGGTTAAGTGCAGCTGACCTGCAAGACAGCCTTTGAACTTTTAATTAATTATCTTTAAAGGAATTTTACTTTGCACAGGAGCACAGCAACTGCTTAAAATTATTTTTCAATTGATAAACTGTACAGCTAATGAATTTTCTACCTTATCTGACCTGTGATGGCAACCCCTTGGGTAATCTACATCTGCTCTCTTACAGGAAACCTGTAAACCAAACTTTAAATAAAAAAATCTCTCAGAGAAAACAAGAAAGGAGAAAAAAATATAGGTTTCCCCAAACTCAGTATAGATTATAGAACACATATTTAGAAGTGAATCTCAATACACCAGCATTAATTTAAAAAGTCAAGAATGCATGCTCTGTTAATGGTTTGCAAAGGGAAAAAGCAACATTTATTGTAACAATAAACATCTGCCTCATTAGGAATAATGTAGCAAATTATGTCTATTATGTATACATGCTAAAGATTTTTCACTAGATAGTATTGTTTATGCTTTCTACTCCCTCTTTTTTACCCGTGTGCAGAGGACTCACTTTTGTGTCAATTAAAATCAGTGGCAAATTTCATTAATTTTCATTAGACATTGATGGTAATGGAAATATGAACCATATAAAAATGTTAAACACTTGACAATTAAGTTTTACCTTTGAATTATTAAGAAACAACTACCTTCTAGCCGTGAGTTTTATTTGCAATGTCAGAAGTTTACACTGTGTGGAAATAAAAGTTTTTCCTTCTATACATTTTATCTGTAAAGAGATTTTTAAAGTTACAAACCACGTGCTTTTCCTTTCCACTGAAACTATTATGAAAAATTTCACTGCACTTTTATGGGTGTTGGTAAATGATGTTTATTCTCATGAATAGGGAAATCACTATTAGCGACTGAATGATTATCGGTATTCCGTTTGGTTGGTGTTAGAAATATTTGCAATTATTGCAAAAATATTAGTTCAACTGTACTTTCATCCAGTTCAGCAAACTTAATTACTACAAACAAGAACAGTAAAACAGGGTGAATAGCTATTAAAAATATAGGTGGATTTGGAAGTCTGTGTAGATATCATGACTTTTATTTTTGCTTTAAAAAGTCAAACACTGCAGCATTTTAAGAAGTATTGAAGAAAAAAAGTGTCTGGCTCATTAAGCTATTGTCTAGAGCCTGCTCTGAAAAGCTGTCACACAAATACTGTCTCACAGGCAATTAAATCTTTCTAAAATCTTTCTTGCATCCTTTCAAACAACAGCTCCTTTGGGACATCACATATTTAATGCCACATTATGTATTCATAGATCATCCAACCCCTGGACAAAATCTGTAATTTTGGACAACTTCCTTCACCATATGAGACCACAGGAAATTCACCAAGAGTACCCACATCACACAAGACACTCAATAAGGAAGACAAGAAATGTCACACCCAAGACTGGTACACCAAGAAAAACAGATCTAAGATAGGACTCTTTCCACCAAATATAATGCTAATTGCATGATTTTTGCATAAGGGGAAAAACTGCAGCAAAAAGATAATTACAAAGAAATCTCTTAACTCCCTGCTTTAAGATGGAGAAAAGATGAAGAGCCCTCTTGCAAAGGTTGTCCGTTTATTTAAAAATTTGAAACCCAAACGCTAACCTAAGATACTATTCACCTTCCTGTGCACAATTCCTATTCCCATTTGAGAAATAAACCTTATGACAAACAGAAGAAAGTCCATGTGCATGAACTTTCCCCAGTCCAGGTCTTTGTGATTCCTTCTCAAAGAAAGCCTTTTGTTCTCTTCTTTCTAGAAGTTTGAGGATCAGATTTGATTTTTATGGCAAATTAGTTGCTTCCCATGGATCTCTACTCTTGAGTCAGAAAGCAAGGCCAGTACAAATGAGAAAACTTAGTAGACCAAGCCTCAAAAAATAGAATTTGAAGCAGTATTTTACTGAGATAAATCACATTATAAACACCCCTGATACTTATCTGCTGAAAATCCTGAGGTGTACAATAGCTCTCCAACAAAAACCAAGGGGAAAAGAGAAGCTGGATGTTATTTATTGCCTGTGACGGCATCCCGGGGGAGGACTGGTGTCCATGAACAACATCAGGAAAGAGGAGGAATGAAGCGCTGCTGACCATTTTATCTTCTCTGCCAATCACAGAGAAAGTGCAAGTGCTTTTAAAGATTGTTTTATCTCCACCTCTCTGGTCAGTATACAGTGACTGAATACAAGAAAATACAGGACATGAAAAGCAGAGACCTGCTTCTGGTGCAGATGCCACGCATCCATAAAGGCTGGGAACCCCCTGTTTGGGCTGCAGCCCCACCAAAAAGGCCTGTGTCATTCCTGTGGATACAGCAGGTTGAGCACAAGCCAACAGCATGCCCCCATCAGAAATAAGGCAAGCAGCACACAACTGCATGACAGGAGTGGGGCCAACAAGCTGAAGAAAGTTATTCTTCACCTCTACTCAACATGGCCTCACACTGTGGCACCCAGCTGTGTCCCCTCCAGCTGAACAGGGATGTGCAGAAGCTGGAAGAGATGCAAGAGAGCAACCAAAAATGGTCAGGGGCCTCGAGCTTGTGTCTTAACATAGAGAAGTTGAGGGAGCTGAGCTTGTTCAGTCTGGCAAGAGGGGGATCTAACAGGTGACCTAGCAGCAGCCTACAGCTACTTGAAGGAAAATTATAAGGATAAAGAAGCCAAATTGTTCTTGCTAGTGACAGATGATAAATAAAGGGGCAATGACCATAAACCACCACTTGGGAGGTTCAGGCTGGCTATCCCGTCCTTCCCTCCCCATGTCAAAACTCTTGTTTCAACAGGTGGGTGTTGCAGATCTGCAGGTTACCCATCAAGGCGGAGGGACCTCATCCAGTGAGGATGCTTAAGACCTGCCTAGACAAAGCCCAGCTGACACCCCTGGGAAGAGTGGGTCTTCCAGATGGACTGGGTGACTTCCAAAGGTCCCTTCCAAACAATGTTTAAGTGAGAAATATGCACATGTACAGAATCACAGACTGCCTCAGATGCAGCAAACCACTGCTGATTTGTACCGAAGTGCATCTCAGTATTCACTACAATTCTTTGTCACTCTCTGAAAGAAAATGCCTACTAAAGTTTAGGTATTCCAGTTAAAGAGTTTTAAATTGTTACCTCCTTACTACCTAATAAGATTTGCTTTGCCACATCATTTATGTTGTCAACCCCATTATTTGTTATTTGTAAATATCATGCTGTTATTTGTTTTTTAAATAATATAAAAATATATTGTTATCCTAACAACATCAGACCCTGACTCTGAAATGGTGCTCGTAAAGATGAAAGCCATAGTCTACCTACAGAGCACCTGGAACTAGTTCATTAGATGCCTTGAGATGGATTAAAAAAAAAAAGAGATAAAATAATTTTATAAAATTTCTTATACTGGGAGAAGAAGCAATTATTTAGGCTGTTGCACATTACTGTTTTTTTAATCAGAACGTGGAACCTCCCTAATTATACAAATGGCACAGTGTGATGCAGCGCTGCTAGCTCACATGCTAAGGCACTGCTGCTCAGCAGCCATCTGACCATTAGTAAGCTGTGTCCTTTGCGTCAAATCTGGGAAACTAAAATAGCTAGTTAAATGTCTGATGGCATCACTGTATTTTTTTCAGAAGTAATTTTTCAGCCTTTTCCCATCAATAACACAAAGGACAAGAAGAACATCATACAGGCTCTTAAACCGTATCTTATCCCCAGCAGTGGCCAGCGGAGCCTGTGGAAACCTATCAGCACAGGTCATGAGAAGTGATACTGCCCTTTGTGCACACATCCAGCCCTGTGATTTGTGATTCAGAAGCTTCCAGAGCAAAAGGTGGTGGCTTTGTAAAGAGAAGGAGAAGCCCCACAACAAAGGTCAAACACTTTTGCCTGGAATATACTACAAAAAAGTCATTAAGAAACAGACTTTATTATTCCTGAAATAAATCCAACTTGTTAAATTAGGAAACTTATGCAACTAATTATATCCTACCAGAATAAATAGTATCAAAGAGTATATTTTTCTGAACTTCTCAAGCCATCTCTTTTTCAGAATGTCAATTAAGAATAAAAATAATACAGAATTCTTATGACAACTGAAGATGAAACCCAGAGTTAAATTTGCAACAAACCTGGAATTCCCCTTTGATCATTCTAAGGCAACGTCTATACATTTTTATCAAACCAAACAACCCAAAATAATCTAAATAAACAACAACAGCAGCAACAGAAATAAATCTGATGACATCCCAAGACAATGCTTTTGAACAGTTACAGTATCACAGTGTTTTAATGCAAGTGCACTCATGTTAAATACGCATATGCTCCATGTGCAGGTGATGTGGTGTGGCAGAAATATTTTACTAGCAGGAGTTTAAGTTACTGACTCATTATTCACAAATGGTATGAATGTTCTTTACTGATTTTATAAGTGGTCATATTTTTGGTGTTCCTGAATGATTAAGAACAGAAGACTGTGGTATCTGAAAAGCAGTTTTTCAAAAACCTGTTGTAAAGATCTCAGACTTTTAACCAGGGCTTCCACGTAAAGAACTACTGAGGTGCACAAAAAGGAGCCAAGAAACATGTAATTTGTGGCTCTACTCCCAAGCACAACCACACTGAAGTCAAAGGCCTTTGCTCAAGAGTAAACCCTGCCTCTAGTAGCAGCAGTTTGCAGAACAGCTGTCTTTTCCAGCATTTTGCAAGTTTATATTTACAAATAAACTAACCAATTGACTTCTGAATGTAGGTCACAACACTCATTCCTCAGGTGGCTGGCCTATTCTTTTCTGTCTTATTTGAAAGGGCAAAAAGAAAAAATAAGAGTGAACTGTGCATAATTCTGAGCTCTAAAGTGTGCAAACGAAAATACCACTGCAGGGATGGTTTGTTATTTGTAACTGGTGCTTAATTCCCCACCTCTTATTTCAAAAACAATGAAACAAACCTAAATAAACTTCTAGATCAAAGACACTAAATTGAAATTCTGAAACCACCCTTGCATTATTTTAACCTGCACATCAGAGCGAGCTTCATTTCAGGAAACCAATGATCTACGCAGAAGGTCTCACACCAGATAGCCCACTCCTGTAACAGAAATAGTACAGAGCCATAACGGGCTCTACTGCAGTCAAGAATAGCTTAGCAGAGGTAGGAGCAGACATCTCATCCATTTAGTAATGTCTTTGCAACTCTAAGCTACTTGTCTGCTTCAAGATGTTTTTTCAAATAGTTGAGTTTGGGTTGTTTTTTTTTTAATTCTATAAGAAAGCATGTTTTCCAAGATGCAATTGTATTTGATCATGTGGCTAGAAAAAAAAATAGAGCCTTAAATACCAAAAATATCTGAATATTTGGCAGTCATTAAATCAGAATTATATAAATACTTTAAAATAATTTACAGACTGACAAAGAGGATGGCTCTCAAACTGAAATCCTGTGGAGCTTCAAATGCACCTTAAACAACTGTAGCAGTGACAGATCCTTAAATGCAATATTATTACTAGGTGCCTTTATATTACAGTAATGTTTCAAGCTCTTTCACACAGATCTGCTCAGATAAAAGATACAGTGCTGGCATTTACAGCTGCCAAAATTGTCATTTGCAATTAAAAATTAAAACTGGCACTCTTTCTATGCAGGCAATTATCTAAACGCAGCTGGCAATCTTCCTTGTTTACAGTGCTGCTGTGTCATGACTTCACTCTGTTTGGAAACGTACTTTTTTTTTTGGAGGTTTAAACTTGTCAACTTTATTTCCAACTTGAACTTCACTTGTTTTAATGATTTTCATCATGAGAAATGTCCAAAACTACAATTTACAGATTTTGTATGTCAACTTCAGGCACTGCAGAGTGACAATTCCTAGTAAATACATCGGTGATTCTCACATTAACATCCAGCTCCGCTGCAGGATAACACCTATAAGAACCCAAACAGCAAAATGTACCAAATAAATGCCCTCCAAGAAGAAAGTTCAATCTGTATGAGTTGACTTTCAGAGTAGAACAGAGAGAATGGGCGGATCTTCTAAGTGGATGAAAATCCTTTTACTGAATAAAATACAACATTGTGTGTCTACTGCTTGTTATCTATAGTAACTCTGATCCACTAAATAAATCTATCCTCAAAGTATCTTATTAATCAGACTGCCATGGCATTGGCAAAGTATTTTTTCACTTACAAAAACTTTTATTAAATTAGGATTTGGGGATTCCCCTGCTGCTGGGAGAGGAGCACTCTATGCTATCAGCTTTTAGGGAACAGCTGTTTTTTTACCGAAGCTGCTCTAACTGCTACCTTGATTCTGGCAGCTGTCATGGAAATAGAGCTGCCTACAGCATCTCAATTAAATCTTCCATTTTCTTTAAGATAACATTTTCTGTAGTCAAACATAG
Organism: Syrrhaptes paradoxus; assembly: GCA_013400615.1. NCBI lineage: Eukaryota > Metazoa > Chordata > Aves > Pterocliformes > Pteroclidae > Syrrhaptes > Syrrhaptes paradoxus. Next base: position 235,495 of record VZTO01011817.1, read on the forward strand.
AAACACCTTGTATTATATCCCCAATACAGTAATGCCCATCATCCTTCCTCTGTAATTTATTGCAACATTTTCACCTAGGGCTATGATCATGACTCGTTGCCAGACTGTACTGTGTTGCTCAGCCATCCGAAAGGCTTTCGAGTCGGGCCTTCCCCTCCGAGGATTACCTGTAAATCCTGTAAAAAACTGGGGATTGCTAATGAACTAAGGAACACCACTGTCCCTGGGGGTATTTTAAGTTGCTGAGATCCCAGATCCCCCTCACACAGCTCTCCCAGGCCACCCTCGGCAAGTACAGCAGCGCAAGTTTCGCAGCGTGGTGACAGCACCGCTCTCCACACAGCGATGCGACGGGACGTGGATTTTAGTCACCGGCCCTTTCAGAACGAGGGCGACAGGAGGAGTCACTCGTTAAGAGCAAACGCGCAGGAATGACAGACCCGGACAGAGCGGCTGTCAGCGCAGGGGCCACTCCGCGCCCTGCTCGGGGCTGGCCCGGGCGCTGCCACCAGCGAGTGGGCGCACCTCGGCCGCAGCATCCCTCGGCGCCGAGCACACGCGTGGGAAGGCGGCGCCGCCCACGCCGCCACCCGCACTCCCTGCGAGGCGGGAACCACACGCGCTCGGAGAACACGCGTGAGGAAGAAACGCGCCGTGCGGCTCCGCGGCGCTAACGTTTCACACCGCGCAGCGCTCGGGGTCCGCGAAACACAACGTACGTCGCGGGTACCGCCGGCGTATCCACCGCGGCCCGTCGCCCTGGGGAGGGGCCCGGGAGCAGCCGGCACCCCTCGCCCCGTCTAACCTCGGGGCCACCGAGGCAGCCGCCGCGCAGCCCCCCGCGCAAGCCTCAAGCGCCCGGGAGGCGAGCGAGCGTGTGGTCCCCGCCCTGCTGTCCTCCGGCTCTTTCTGCCGGGGTGAACCGAGCCTCCACCGCATCACCTCCCACCGAGGGCTGCGCGGATGTTCCGTCGCCCGCGGAGCGCCGCAGGTGGCAGCTCCTCCCCCGCACCCGCTGATGCCTCCCGGGCACTTTCGGCGCGACTCGCGCGGGTCTGGGGACGGCAGGTGCGGGCGACGGCCCCGGGGACGGCCGGGACGGGACGGGGCGCGAGGAGGGGAGCGCGCTGGTACTCACACGAAGGCGTGGTAGACGAAGGCCCAGCCGCGGGGCCGCTCCAGCACGTTGTACAGGTAGTTCTGCAGCCGGCGGTACTTGGCGTTCCTGCGGCAGCTCGGCCCGCTGCTGTACGACAGCGGCTTCCCCAGCAGGCTCATGCGGGCGCCGTGCTTCCCGCGGCGGCCCTCCCGCAGCCCGGCGGGGGCGGCCGCGCCGCCGGTGCCCAGGAGCAGCAGGCCGTCGCCGNCCACAGCAGCAATTGCCCTGGCACGTGGGGAGAGCACAGCCTGCAGAAGGTGCCCGTTTCCCATCCCAGCCAGGGCTAGGAGCAAGGCAAGGATGGGAGAGGAAAGCATGGCTCGCCCCCCGGCGCGGTTCCGCGGCCCGGGACGGGGCGGCGGGAGGGCAGCTCCGCGCAGCTGAGGAGAGGCCGCGGGGGTGAGGGCTGCGAGCCGCGGCTCGGCGGCGGTGCCCCTCGCCGCCCGCTCCGTCTCTGCCTCCCGCGACACTTGGCCCGGCCGGGCCGGGCAAGCTGTTGCTCTCGCTCCCGGCGGCGGAGAAAAGTCGGCGAGAAGGGCGGGCCGGCGGGGACAGGCACGGGCCGAGCTGCCGGCAGCCTCCTCGTCCCGGGGCGCAAGCGGCGAAGGCAGCGGCGGTGCCCGCGGCGGGGCGGNCGGCCCGGGCGGGGCAGCGCAGGCGAGCCGCCGGGTGTTCCCCCGAGGGGGCGGCGCAGCCCGGCAGAACGCTCCGGCGCTTCCGCCGTGTCCCGGCCCCCCGCGGCGGAGAGAGAGCAAATCCCAGCGGCGGCGGGGGCTGCCCTCCCTGCGGGCTCCCCCCCGGTCCCCAGCAGCTCCTGTCTCGGCGCGGTGCGGCCGGAGCGCAGCGGTGCCGCCGCTCGGTGCTCGAGCTGCGCCGAGAAAACAAAGCTCCCCCTGCCGAGAGCGGGCCTTTAACTCCCCGCCGCATGAAGGTGAGCTTGCGGAAAAAAAAAAAAAACCGTTCCACTACGCCGCAGGCGCGGCCGCTCCGCACCTCCCCGCCCCGGAGCCGGCGGCAGCCGTGCCGGCTGTGACCGCTGCTTATTGCCGGTGCTCTGCGGCCGCTCCCCCCGGCTGCCCCCACCCCCCCCATCCTGCCTTGCTCCCCGCTCGGCAGCGCCAGACCCCCGGGGGACCCCTCGGGAGCCCCGCGCTGCCGCCGCCCGGGCACTTCAGCGCCGAGTTGGTGAAAACTGGCTGGAAACTGGCACCGCCGCTGGAAAAATGTGACGCTAGGTCGTGAAGTGTTAATGAAAAGTA